>JADRCD010228479.1:8203-19809 GCA_019843815.1 Montemys delectorum
TGTAGGGAATTTTCTTAATAGTGATTGATGGGTGAGGGTCCAGCCCACTGTGGTTGGGACCATCTTTGGGCTGGAGGTCCTGGGTTCTACAAGAAAGCAGGCTGAGCAAGCCATGAGAAGCAGGCCAGCTGAGTCATGGACTGAACGAGTCCTAGTTTCTTGGACTTTCTGTTCATAGGCAGCCATTGTCGGGTTAACGGAACCACAGCCTGTAAGTCATTCTAATAAATCTCCTTTCTATTACAGAGAGAGGTTAAGTTCCATTACTCCAGGGAAGAGTTGACTAATGCATACTTCCTTTAAGACGTTGATTTAGCCGGTCTATTTGGGCTGGCGTCCTGAGCAGACCTTGGGCGCAAGCTCTGCAGCTAGTCCCACAACACCCAGAGGAAGCTCCACTCCCAGGTGATCTAACAAGCCCAGGATCCCAGGATCCCAGAATCACAGGATCACAGAGACAGCTTGACTCTGAGGAGTTCTAACACAACTAGGATCACAGGAAGGACAGGCTCCAGTCAGATTTAGCAAGGGCAGGTAGCACTAGAGATAACGGGGGGGGGGGGGGGGGGAAGCATAAGAAAATAAACAACACAAACCAAGGTCACTTGGCATCATCAGAACACAATTCTCCCACGATAGCAAGTCCTGGACACACCATTACACCAGAAAAGCAAGATTCCAATATAAAATCACTTCTCATGGTGATGATACAGAACTTTAAGAAAGACATAAATAGCACCCTCAAAGAAATACAGGAGAACACAGGTAAACAGCTAGAAGCCCTTCAAGAGGAAACACAAAAATCCCTTAAAGAACTACAGGTAAACATAATCAAACAGGTGAAGGAAATGAGCAAAACCATCCAGAATCTAAAAATGGAAATAGAAACAATAAAGAAAACAGAAAGAGAGACAACCTTGCCATACAAAACCTAGGAAAGAAATCAGGAGTCATAGATGCAAACATCACCAACAGAATACAAGAGATAAAAGAGAGAATCTCAGGGGCAGAAGACATCATAGAAAACACTGACACAACAGTCAAAGAAAATGCAAAAAGCAAAAAGCTCCTAACCCAAAACATCCAGGAAATCCAGGATGCAATGAGAAGACCAAACCTAAGGATAATAGGTATAGAAGAGAGAGAAGACCTCCAACTTAAAGGGCCAGTAAATATCTTCAACAAAATTATAGAAGAAAACTTCCCTAACCTAAAGAAAGAGATGCCCATGAACATACAAGAAGCCTACAGGACTCTAAATAGACTGGACCAGAAAAGAAATTTCTCCCGACATATAATATTCAAAACACCAAATGCACTAAGCAAAGAAAGAATTTTAAAAGCAGTAAGGGAAAAAGGTCAAGTAACATATAAAGGCAGGCCTATCAGAATTACACCAGACTTCTCACCAGAGACTATGAAAGTTAGAAGATCCTTGGCAGATGTCATACAGACCCTACAAGAACACAAATGTCAGCCCAGGATACTATATCCAACAAAACTCTCAATTACCATAGATGGAGAAAACAAGATATTCCATGACAAAACAAAATTTACACAATATCTTTCCACAAATCCAGCCCTACAAAGGATAATAGATGGAAAACTTCAACATAAGGAGCAAAACTACACCCTAGAACAAGCAAGAAGGTCATCTTTCAACAAATCCACACAAACCTAATTCCACCTCTTACAACAAAAACAACAAGAAGTGACAATTACTTTTTCTTAATATATTAATATGAAAATTAATATTACCAGCATATCCTAATCGGTTGAAATCCAATAATATGACGAATTAGAAATTTGTTGATTGTCACCCAATGGTCTTTCTAATTTGGTAATTAGAGAAATAGGTCCAATATTGTATAATCTATATACACTTTCAGCTTGTTTGTGTCTTGCTGTGTACAACATAAGCATCTTGAAATCTTGCTTCTCCTATCTCAGCCTCTCTATTAGTAGTATTGTTTATTTCATGTTTTTACACTATACTATGGTTTTCAGAACAGCTTATATATTTCAAAAGTATTTGTATAGCCAAGGGAGGCATAGACAATTAACTTGGGAGGTGGCTTATAGGAAAGAGAACAACAAAGAATGAGACTGAATGCTTTGCTTGACATTTGTAGCTCTTGTATCAAGTTTGAAGAAGAGGACTTTGTAAGTTACTCTTTCTCTGAGATGAATGCTTTTCCAAATTATCACAGCCACTGAACCAGAGTCTTATCCACACCTAATGACTGTGCCACCCTCCAAGCAGAACCATTGTTCATTGAAATAGTTGGTGAATGACTTTATGGATAGACCATCTTAATACCTACACCATTTCTTAAATGAATGTAACCTGTTCTCTGTGGGCTGAGAATAAAGTCACTCACTCAAGTCAAATAGCATTGACCATAGCAGGAAGTCTGTATCCAAAAATCAAGCCTACAATTCATTTCTTGGTGCAGCAGAACTATCAACTCTCATCTTAGCTACGATGGAGGTAAAATCCTTTGGTGATGTGAGGGTCATTGAAGTACAGATTTATTACAATGAAATCCAATGTCTAAAAATTGTTCTTATTTTGGGCTTGTACCACAGTAAGAGCCAAGATTTTAAACTCTACTAAATACAAAACAAACAAAAAGACTTTATATATTTCTGTTCATTTAAGAAAATACTAGTAGTGATGTATTATTTTGAAGTATACAGTTAATATGTTTGGAGTTATTTAAAACTTATATTGAGAAAAATGTATTTTCACTATTGCTGTAGACGAGCATCTACATAAGACTGTTAAATTGTTGTTTTATATCAAACAACTTTTTAATACTTATCTTTATTGTTGTAATATTTTATAAATTTTAAGGAATATGACAAAAAAGATATTGAAGGTAGGTATTGAAGGGGGTTTCTGGAAAGAGTGGGGGTACAAAAGGGAAACAAGAATGTGATTTAATTCTATTTACTTAAAATATGTTTTTAAATGTTAACAAATTCAGATAAATTGAAATCATGTAACTTTTCTCATCAGAATGCAATAAAAGTTTAAAAAAAAAAAGAAGTTGATTTAGCTGGGTGGTGGTGGCATATGCCTTTAATTCCAGCACTTGGGAGGCAGACAGGTGGATTTCTGAGTTCGAGGCCAGCCTGGTCTACAGAGTAAGTTCCACGACAGCCAGGGCTACACAGAAAAACCCTGTCTCGAGAAAAAAAGAAAAAGAAAAAAAAAAAGAAGAAGAAGTTGATTTAGGGGCTAGTGAGATGGCTCAGTGGTTAAGAGCATTGTCTGCACTTCCAGAGGACCTGAGTTCAATTCCCAGCAACCACATGGTGGCTCACAATCATCTGTAATGGGATCTGATGCCCTCTTCTGGTGTGTCTGAAGACAGCTACAGTGTGCTCATAGAAATAAATAAATCTAAAAAATAAAAGAAGTTGATTTAAATTAAAGTAGGTCTAAGAGGAATACAACTCCTAAAGACAGCAAATTTCAAGATAAGCAGCCAAAGCCATTGGCTGTATGGGCTCTGAAGCCAGTCTGCTTCAGAAAGGACCCTGGCGCTGTGTCTCATTGCCTGGAGGACACATAGAAAAATTAGTGAAGTTCTACAAGTCTGTTTCTTCGTGTATGAACATGGACACTAACAATGTTTGTCTTTCATTGTTATCAAGACGTGGTCCGTTAGTATCAGAAGGAAAGTCGGTGTTATTGAGCCTTTATACATAGGTTAAATGCTGAATCTACAAACCAATGTCATGTCACTGCTGGTTGTCAGGTGAAGTAACTCATGAACACCAAGAAGTACGATAGAAAGCAGTTTTGAAAACTTTCCTTTAGAAGCATTAGTGGCTAACCAGACTGTGGTGAATTACTGGGCCCGTATCTGGACAGCAGATTGAGATGTGTACAGTTCAGGTACATAATTGCATTGCCACCCTTTCTGAACATGATGTATCAAAACTATAGGATGAGACTTGAGGCTGATTTCATCCTGGCAGTGTTGTAGCAGAGGTAGCTCAGAGAAATCTTTCAAAGCTGAGAACAAAGAAAGAATCCAAGTCCCAACAGCAAGAGGACACTGCTACATCTCCTCTTCATGTCAGGTTTCCTCTTTGTATAGGAATAAAGTGGAATCAAACCAGTCCTCACATGATATAAAGCCCCAGCTTTACTCTTTCAGACAAATTTGTAAAACCTTTTTTTTAATTAGATATTTTCTTTATTTACATGTAAATTTCTCCTTTCCCAGTTTCCCCTCAAAAAACAAAGGAACAAACAAACAAACAAAAACAACAAGAACAAACCCCTGTTGCCTCTCCCCTCCCCATGCCTGCCACCCCACCCTCTCCCATTTATTGGCCCTGCATTCCCCTACACTGGGGCATAGAACCTTCACAGGGCCGAGGGCCCAATGAAGGAGTTAGAGAAAGGACCTATGGAGTTGAAGGGTTTGCAGCCCCTTAGGACAATATGAACTAACTAGTACCCTCAGAGCTCCCAGGGACTCAACCACCAACCAAGGACTATACATGGTGGGACTGATTGTTCTGGCAGCATGTGTATAGTAGAGGATTGTGAAACCTTAAGACTTAGAAAAAGCCGGGCGGTGGTGGCGCACGCCTTTAATCCCAGCACTTGGGAGGCAGAGGCAGGAGGATTTCTGAGTTCGTGGCCAGTCTGGTCTACAGAGTGAGTTCCAGGACAGCCAGGGCTACACAGAGAAACCCTGTCTTGAAAATACAAAAAAAAAAAGACTTAGAAAAAGATGAAAGGTGTTGGTGAAGGCTATTTTTCATTTTTCTCATGCACCTGACAGAAAGGTAAACACACACATGCACACATACTCATACATACATATACACTCACATACCACACACGTACTACATACACACTCACACACACATACCCATACTCAAACACACACATACACACTCACCTACCCTCACACATACCATACATACACATTTACACACACACAGACACACACTACATACATACTCATATACTCATACATACACTCAGACACACACATCACATACATACATACCACATACACACATGCACACACTCATACACACAGCCAAACACACACACATACTCACCCACACACTCATACATACACACATACACACATGCTCACACACACACACATAGACACACACACACAGAGGAGGGAAAACAGCATTATCTATCTTCAGGGCACTACTACAATCAAATTTTCAAATAGAATGACTGCCATACCATCACAAGCCAAATGGGGTATAAGTGAGAAAAGAAGGAAAGAAAAGAGAATCTAAAATGTATATGTAACTGTTAATGAGGGTGAGACTCACTTATTGCAAGGTGCTTTTTTTTTTTTTTTTAAGGCAAAAGCAAGTGCCCATTGCAGAGAAAACCAATGAAGAGCAATCCCCATGGGCTCTGCCTTGCTTCCTGCCTCAGTTCCTGCCCACTTCCTGCCTTACTTCCTCTACTGCTTGTATTCTTCTCTTGGCTTTCCTCAATGGTGGACGGTAAAATGAAAAAATAAATCATTTCTTCTCTTCCTGAGTAGCTTTTGGTCATGGTGTTTATCAAATCAGTAGAAAGCAAACCAAGACAAGTGTAAATATAAAAAATAATAATAAGCTGAATGATTATTCAGAGGCAGATATCTAGAATAAAGCATGCTTAAATGAATAAAAAGACCTAACAAACATGGACTTGACACCCTACAGAAAATGTAGAAAAAACGAGCTGAGTTTTTCCCAACCTTGCAAAATAGATCAGGCTAAATGTTTACAAAGCGCAATGAATCAACAAAAAGTAATAAATTCATACCTGATACATCACAGTGAAGCTCAAGAGTGGCAAAAATCTTAGAAGCAGCAGTGGAGGGAAAAAATAAAAATTATCTTCAACAGGCTTGTTTTATTGACAGTTGTTTTCTCAGTAGACATGATAGTGGTTGAAAGACACTGAGATAAAATCATCAGAGGGATGACAGAAGATGACTGATGATCTAAAATTCCACACCAGGCAAAAATACCCTTTGCCAGTGTAGATAAAATCAAATTGCCTGAAGACAAATGAAAAGCTGAGCAACCAGTCACCACTATATCCCCAGGAATGGAAGTACAATGGAAATGTGCCAGGCTAGTGTGACAATATCCACAGGAATGGAAGTACAATGGAAATTTCTAGGCTAGTGTGAAATGGAAACTTCTAGTTTCTTTAGAAAGTTAGTTATATCAAATGATGTTTTGCTAGACACAAAGGTGAAAGGGTGTCTTGCTAAAGCTGATATGTGAAGGAAGGCTTTCCTGAAGCAGACACAGGTGAAGGGATGTTTTGCTGTAGCAAACACGTGAATGGACACCTGATGAAGGAGTATAAATTTGACCCCACAGACAGTGGGAGACAGCACTGAGCATTGGTTTGGTTTGCTCTGCCTTGCTATTCTTTGCTAAGGACACACATGTATTGGTTTGCCTTATGTAGCGTTGTTGAGCTCAACTTGTGATAATGGCCACCATTGAGAGAAACTTGTCAAAGAACTGCTTGTGAGGTTCCTGTGACCTCTTGCAGCTTCTGTGGCCTTGCCTCCAGCCCGTTGGCAAGCCTTGCAGTTTCTTTAGGATTGAACTACAGCTGCTGCTTTGTGCACGGTATCTGCCTGCCGAGGGGGACTGGTCTGCAGCTGCTGGTGGTGTTTGTGTGTGGTGTTTGCTAAGGGACTAAATACGTGAGAAAGAAGATTGAGCTTGCCCCCAAAGAACTACTGCTAAACACCTCCACTTCCCCATATCCTAATAACTTTTCTCTTCCAATACCTCTGGTGGGTGGTGGGCTGGAGGAAAGGTTGAACATGTGTGTGTGTGTGTGTGTGTGTGTGTGTGTATTGTCTACACTAGTATTAAAGCCAAGCTACCAATCAAGCAAACAGAAGCCCAGAAGCTCAGAAGTATAAAAAAAGTAGAGCTAGGATGGTAAAAATTTATAGGCAAATATAAATAGCTATCAACTTATAAAGTAGTAATAATGAAGTCTTGGTATAGAAAATTGAAATACTTGGCAATAACATTAGAGGAAATTAAGTCCCATCTCTTCCAGGAAAAGGCCCAAGTAGCAAGTTATTTAAGCCAAGGACAGACTTATAATAATGTGTATCACTGTAAGATTAATAAGAGTATGCATCCTTATTAAACTTAGAAGTGGAGAGAGGAGGCAACAAAAACTTCACATCAAACTGAGTAGACGGTGAAATTGAAGATTCTGTACTTTATGTATTCAGGGGAAACAATCCACACAATATTTTGAATGAGGAAGATTTAATACATCCAATATTTAAGTCGGGGGGCTGGAGGGATTGCTCAGTGGTTAAGAGCACATATTGCTCCTTCAGAGGACTTGAGTTCAACTCCTAGCCTCCACATAGATGCTCACAACCATCTCTAACTCCAGTTCCAAGGGTTATGAGGCCCTCTTCGGCCTCTATGGGCACTACATGCGTACGAGGCACTTGCAAACATGCAAGCAAGCATTCAAACACATAAATAAAACAAGTTACTAATGTTAAAGAAATGGGTATTTAAATATATAATAGATTAATACCTATGTAAAGGTAAGGAAAACTATCCAGACTGCAGAAAGAGCAGATGGACAGAGTCTTCTCTGCTGCCTCTTGGAGTGGGATCAGTCATCCGAAGCAGAATGAATATGAAAGCTCTCATTTGCCCTAAGGATGAAATCGGACCTTGTTTGAGGTGGGGGTGATTATGCTCCGTGAGATAACAGAGAAGTTTGGTCATAGTCCAATGGCAAACTCTCAGATGCTTCACTCTCAACACCAGTGACTGCTCATGAGAAAAATGCTCTATGCTTTTTACCTCTGCATCTATTTTCTTTATCCTTCCAGTAGTTTCTATAGGTAAAGTTTCACATACTCTGGCTATCAAGATAGGAAGGTTCCAGTACCACAAACATCGATAGCCAAGTTAAAACAAAACAAAACAAAACAAAAAAACAAAAACAAAACAAAAACAAATAACCTCCTTAAAAGGAGGGTTGCCACTGAAGAGAGTTAGTGGAAATTTCTGGGTGATGAAGTTATCTAACATCATTTATCTGTCTATTATCTATCTATCTATCTATCTATCTATCTATCTATCTATCTATCTATCTACCTATCTATCTACCTATCTATATATCTATCTTTTTTAAGATTGATTTATTTTAGCTGGGCAGTGGTGGTGCATGCCTTTAATCCAGCACTTGGGAGGCAGAGGCAGGTGGATTTATGACCAGTCTGGTCTAATGAGTGAGTTCCAGGACAGCCAGGGCTACACAAAGAAACCCTGTCTCGAAAAATAAAAAAGGATTCATTTTCATTTATTTTATATATGTGAGTACATTGTCACTCTCTTCAGACACACCAGAATAGGGCATCAGAACCCATTACAGATGGTTTTGAGCCACCATGTGGTTACTGGGAATTGAACTCAGAACCTCTGGAAGAGCAGTCAGTGCTCTTAACCACTGAGCCATCTCTCCAGCCCTCTGTCTGTCTGTCTGTCTGTCCGTCCATCAACTATCATCTATCTATCTATACATCAATCTACCATCTATCTATCAATCAACTATCTATCATCTATCTATCTATCCACCAATCAATTATCTATCATCAATCATCCCCAAATAATATCTATCCATCAATCAACTATCTATCATGTATCTATCTATCTATCTATCTATCTATCATCTATCTATCTATCTATCTATCTATCAGCTATCTATCTATCAGCTATCTATCTCACCATCTGTCTACTTGAGACTTACATATGTTTGCTTTTTAAGTTGATTCAGCTGAACATGCCTACACATTTCTGAAACTATGATATTTTATAGTAAAACAGCTTCCAATCAAAACAATTATAATAAGGCAAAATAATTCTAAGTAGATGAAATCATGGGATATTTTTTCTCTAACCAATCCAGTGAATAAATTATCTAAGAAGCACAGCTTACCATCCTACCTTCTCCATTTCAGGAATATGTTGGGAAATCCCATCCTTGGAACATGCCATTTTAAAATCAGAGCAGCTGTGACTACCAGCACAAGCCCTGACCCCACCCAGGACTGTGTTCACTACGTTTTCTTATGGGAGAAGTAGAGTGACTGTTCTTTGGTGGTGTAATGATGTGTGAGGCGCCCATGCTCTTTTAGATAGCTAGCGTCTCACCTGTGATCTTGTAGGCAACTACAGATAAACTCATTGGTTTACCAAGGCAGACTTGGACAGACTCAGCAGTCAGCTCAGTCACTGATACTCACTTTGGGGATAAGTAAATATTTTCTCGTGTCTTCTCTGAGCAAATAATACAACAGAGGGGGTTATATTTTATTTAAATTTGCTTTTCATGTAATAGTTACCCAAGACTTTAGCTATTGAGTTGAGGGTGTGCAAAGTTAAATGCTTTTTATTTTTGTTAAAGCACAGATGGAGGACTTGCAAGCCCAGATTCTCTTCATCTCCACTCTATTGGGCATGCCACATCTGCCTCTCTGCATTTCTTCTGGGACAGACAGAAGCTCCCCACAATTTTGGTCACCAACTGTATATCCAGCCAGATAAAAATCCTATTTCCAGTCACAGGCTGGAAATAGATTTCAACTTTAAAAGACAACTATAAATCTGTTTTTAACATGTCTTGACGACAGAGTCTGTAGATGGTAGGACAAGGTGGGCCTTGCTCGCTTTCACAGCTGTGTTATGCTGACACCATCAAGAGCTTGGCGGGACGGTATTCTGGAAGCTTAAAGATGAAAATGTATTTCTATCTTTAAATACTGTAATTTCTCCTTTTCTTTCATATCCCACAGCATATTTAACTAGTCTGCCAGAATGTAGCAAGGAAGGAATTGTGTAGATATTATTTGAATATAGTTAAACGGACCTCAAGCCTATTCTCTGGACATACTTGTCTCCGTGGAATGCAATAGCTTGCGTCTAGAATATGTGTACTGGAGGGGACCAGGAGATTACAGCCCCCGGTTCTCTTCTTTGAATTTCCAGGCAGAAGGTGAATGGTCTTGCTCAGCACATGCTTCCACCATGACCACTAGAACGTGAGGTTTCGTGACTACTCTGAAAACAACCAGTCACCCAATCTGTAAGCCAAGATAAACCTCGCTTCCTTGTCACTTATACCAGGCATTCAGCAGAGTCTGACTGACATGTGGTGGTGACAAACATCCATCTTCCCTTGTTTCCTCAGAAGCAGCAGGATTTGAGACTGTTGGTGACCTTGATCAACTCAACAGACTCTTAAAAGGAGAAGCAAGTTCCCAGAGGAAAAGTTCCCAGATCTGAGGTCACAGCCACTGCCCCATCTCCACCCTCAAGGAAAGCACGAAGTAAAATATAAACAGTGTCCGTTGCCCATAAGTACTGTGCCACTGACGTTTTCTTTCATATTGCATGCATGTTCCTATCACACATGTGTGCATACATATGATACATTGCGAGAGTATTATGTAGTGTGTTATAAAATAATTTGATTATGTAGGACAGGGTAAAATATGTCAGAAAAACATGGATCTAGGTGACTTTTTTTTTTTTTTTAATATTCTGTGAGGCTCACATTAAAGACCTGTATTTGTGTGCCCTCTCTCGTGATAATCCAAGTTGAAAGCAAATAAATCCTGGCATAATTGGAGTGACAGTTGCCCCCACACCCCTTTTCCACCCTGTATGCAGCTTAGTTCTTCTGAGTCAGTAACTTGAGAGGGGCCAGACAGCTGATGAGCAGGTGCTAGCATGCTGTGATGTCATTAGGCTCAGCATCAAGTGACAATGGGCTTTTGATATACTCCAAAGGCCACAAGCAATGAAACCCCACCATGTGTTACCATACCAGTTCTTTGTCACCACAACCCCTGTTGCTTAGATGTCTCATGTTTCAGTGCCTCTAACAAGACAGCAGTGAGTTTCATTTCATTTACAAAAGAGGACTAGAAAAATGCATCAATGAGGAGGATTTCTCCTCAGGATATAATGACCTTCATAGACACTGAACTCTTGCATGTATAGTCTCGCTATACTCGCTAATAGTCTCTTTTTTTTTTAAGATTCATTTATTTATTGTATGTGAGTACACTGTAGCTGACTTCAGACACCCCAGAAGAGGCATCAGATCTCATTACAGATGGTTGTGAGCCACCATCCATTGCTGGTGGTTGCTGGGATTTGAACTCAGGACCTTTGGAAGAGCAGTCAGTGCTCTTAACTGTTGAGCCATCTCTCCAGCCCTCTAATAGTCTTAAAGCAAATAACCAAACAGGCCCTGGACTATCCAGCAACAATTGGGCCCTAACAGATTATATGCAAATACCAATCAGCAAACTGACTCTTCTACTCCATGTGCAAAATCCACAGACTCACAGAATGAATGATACTTGGAGAGGTGCAAAGACAGGAATACGGGGTTTGTTGGGAAGATAAACTGGCTAGGTTTCTTTGTCATTTCACCGAGTCATGTCAGAACACACAAGTGCCTAGTGAGGTCCCAGACAAAGGCAGGTTGACTGCAAAGCAGCAAGAACCAAATTTTCTGACTACTGTAAGGTAACCGG
>JADRCD010228480.1:0-11813 GCA_019843815.1 Montemys delectorum
GTGTGTAGTAGGGTGTATAGTGTGTGTGGTATGAGTGGTGTGCGGTTTGTGGTGTGTGATGTGTGTGTGGTGTGATGTGTGTGTATGTGTGTGTATGTGGTATGTTTGGTATGTATGGTGGGTGTGACACATGTGGCGTGTGGTAGATGGTGTGTATGATGTGTGTGTGGTATGTAAGTGAGGAGGGGCATGAATTTGTCCTGTCTTCCTCCCCCCAGGAGTCTAGATCATGCTTTGCCCCAGCAGTAACAATTCTTTCTGTGCATCTGAGCTCACGGTCCAACCACACATCTTAAATGGGAGGAATCATCCCATGCGTCAAGGATGTTTCTTTCCACTTAAAATGTTGATATTGACCTGCGAAGCAATAATTAAGTTTGGGTACAAATAAATGACAGGCAAACTCTCACGACCAAAATTCCTCTTTACTCAGGTCAAAGTAAAAACTAATGGCAAGTCGTATCAAAAATAATGGCATACAGGCCCCATGCAAGCAAGAGTGGGTCAAGGACAGTCAATTTCAAGCACAAAACAGCCCTCCTATTCATCTGGATGTCATGAAAAATGCTAAGTTTATATTGCCTAATTTGGAAGAGTGTTAGCTGATGCATATTTATATTTCTGGTTAAAAACTAGAGTGTCAAATCTCTTCCCCTAAAGAGACTTGGAGTTGATCAAAGATACAGTATTGCCCTAATTCTTTTTAAATGTAAACCATCTTTAAAAAGCTAGAACAAAAACCATGCCTATGATCAAATAGCAGGAGACCTCTTATGATGCTTACAATTGAAGATGTTTATCTTTTGATGGCACTAATCTGCAAACCTTTTATTACTAGGTCAAGTCTATTTTTCTGTGGCATAAATTCTATGTCCGGTACCCAGCAGGTCACTGGTTTACATTTTAGAATTTGAGGGAATAAAACTCCCAAATACTTAGCTGAAAAGCACAGAACATTCTGGAGTACAGCATTCTGTTTTAAATCCTATGTGCTTTCAGATACTGGGCACCCAGCCCTCTGGCTCCCAACCAAGGAAGTTGCTTCAGAACAAGCCGGCTCATCCCCGGGGGTCATTTAACCTCCACTCCTCAGATGGAATTTGCTCAAGTGTTTTTTGCTCTTCAGATCCAGTTTGGGGCCGGCTGGTTCTTGAGGGGCTCGAAAGACTCCTCATTTCTTGTGACCCACAGGGGAATTCTGTGATTAGAAAGGAAGAAGCAGATTAAGTTGAACGTAAGCACTTCTCGGTGAGTCCAGAGCTCTGCTGACAGATCTGCCTCTCATCTTAGCCACTTGGAATCAGCCAGAACCCCACTGATTGTCCACTTGATGGAATCACCTGGTCATGCAGCCAGAGCCGGAGACAAGATACACAGAGCAGCTATGAACTGTTTCTGGAGGTTAAAGGCTACAGAGCACTGTCCCTGCCTGAGGACCAAGTCATCAGATTTCTCTTTTGCAGGCTTCCTCCAAATGGGACAAGTGTCATTAAAAACATTAACAAAGAGTCTCTATCAGCCAGACAATGATTTTCTGTGACCCAAAGGCCCTTTCTCTGGAGCCTCCATACCCTCTCCAGAAGGAGGGAAATCCCTAGTCCTTGACCCACAGATTCCATTTCCAACACAAGTCCTCTGACACTGTCCAGTAAGGGACGTGCCAACTCCAGTCTCCATGAACTGATTTCATCACAAAAACACTTATCAGTGACCTCCACATCACCTGGGCCCATCCTGATGTTTGAACCACAACATTATTTCCAGAGCTGTAGTCAAGACCCTGCTGTGGCCAAACATCAAAGGAAGGGGCGTGGCCAAATTAGGAGTGGAACCCAAATTGCCTCCCAGACTTTTGCTTCTGCCCTGCCACCAGCTGCAGCTGGCTTGCCTCAAACCCTCCATTCCTGCAGCTGCCAAGGGGCTGGACCACACCTGAGCTCTGAGAAGAGAGCAGTGCCGGCCCAGCTGCCTGTAAGACTGCAGAGGCTCATCAGCTTTGCAGATGAGGTTTTCTGTTGGTTTTTTTCTTTTAAGTGGATACATCTACATAGGATGCTAGCTAGCATGGGTAAGTACATACTTTAATTTAGTCTCCTGACCACAACTGGAGAGCAGGGTTCATCTGGTTCTTAACAGGTCAATTAGTGGGCGAATGCTGGCATCCTCCAGGAATCACATCCAACATTACAATATTTAGCCTGAATATATGCCCTCAAATTGTATGAAATAAAATGTAACATATTCTATACCAGATCCACAAAATCTAAAGGAACCACTATAATCAGGCTCAATTGCAAACGGCCCAACTCAGTGCTGAGTGGTTAAGGTGAAGCCATTCCGCCGTTCATCAGAACTACACAGCTGCACGCAGTGTTCGTCCTCCACAGCCAAGCCCTATATACTTTATATACCTTCATATATTTATCTTTCCAGGCTTGTATAAATTTTCATGTTTTACAGCCTTGCTTATTTTCATGAGCCCTTCTCAGTCTTAAACAAAACGGCTATTTTATGAACCACAATGTCAACAATTACAAGATACATCACTAAAGTATATCATATCCTAAACAACTCAAGTTGTGGATCCATTCTCCCGCCTAGGATATTGTCTAGCTACCCAGGAAACAGTGCATGCAGATCCTGAGAAAGGACCCAACAGCAGCAACTCCAAAGGGGAAGGAGGCAGCCCTGACAGCTGTCTTGCTGGCTTTGGCCATACATCTCGTTCCACAGTTCCGGCCACCAAGTCGAAACATCTCCTTGCCCTGCAACTTCTGAACAGGTTCTGTCTAGGATGCCGCTCCTCTGACACCCAGTGAAAGAAGGCTAATATGCAGTATCCCCCTCTGCCCTTCTGTACGGAGCAACCAGGGGAATGCACGCATGGGCTATTCTCTGACTTACAGGCATGTTTCTTCATCTGATCATTGTTCTTCCTGCTGCTGGGAAGGCAGCTGGGTAGAATTGGTGTGCAAATGTCTGGGGCCCTGTTGAATGTGGGGGAGTATTGTGCCACATGCTTCTGTGTAAATAGACCAGGCTGGAGCTAAGCAGCTGTGGACCACCAGTGTCTAGCAGACCAGCAATCTCATCCTCTACCCTTTGCAGCAAGGTTAGAAAGCCAGGGTAGGGAGAGATTGGGGAGAAACAGAGAGGAATGTGACCCAGTCCTGGCTAAGGCAATGTTGTCCCAAAACAAAACTGGTGTCCGGTTTTGTCCGGTGTCCTTAAGAGTTTTGGTCACCCACATGAATTCCATTTATTGCTCTCTCTGAAAGAGGTCTTCAGTTTTATGCTTTTATGACCCTGCCATTAGAAATGGTTAAGACAGCATTCCAGCCTCAGGGTGCATTATGTGGTTATGAACTTCACTAGATCACTGCCCCACTAATTTGACATTAACTGCTGCGATTCACAATTGCCCCGGCTCTCTATCCGTTACTGTACTTTCTGCAATGGGTACAGGAGGATCCCACTGCCCAGAGGAGGATCCCACTGCCCAGGGGAGGATCCCACTGCCCAGGGGAGGATCCCACTGCCCAGGGGAGGATCCCACTGCCCAGGGGAGGATCCCACTGCCCAGGGGAGGATCTTGCTTCCTAGAAGACATTAAAAGGATGTAGCACCTTGTAAAACCTGAAAGGCAATTGAAGAGTGCAAGGCTCCGAAGCAATCGAGCCAAAGTCCCATAATGAAGAATGTCTTGCTCCTGGCCAGACATACTAGTGGCCAGGCATGTCCAGCGAAGCAAAGAAGGAACCATCCACTGTGCGAGTCATCAGCCTCCTGGTAGGCCACAGTATTGTGCTTAGGTCACAAATATGTTTTTCTACAGAGCCAGACAGACAATCCGGTTCCTACGAGAATGGCTAAACAACCCCCACGTCGGTGTGACAGAAAGAGCACCCCGTGACTTTGGCTCACAGCTCCCGTCACCGAGGTTCCTGGTGAGTGCTTGGCTGGCTAATGAATCCCCAAGCATCAAAGCAGAGGCAATCAAAACCTGAACGAGTCCGGAAGACACTGAGGCTAGGCTTGGCCCTGATGAAAGTGTGATGAAGTCAGACAAGAATCCGTCCTCACCACAGTGAGCTCATTGCAATTGTCAGACTCAACCTACAGAAGGAAGGAAGTGTACAGAGCTGGGGAGCCAGGTGACTTCTCGACCTTGGCTCTGTCCATCACTAGTCTAAAACATATTAGCTTACTTGCTTTTAGATGGAGAGCTAGAAAAAGCTATCAAGATTGTTAGGCTAAAATTTATTCTTTTGGAGAAGTTGAAAGTCAAGTACAGGGTTCCAGAGTCTAGAGCAACTGCTGGTTGTCTTAAGTTGTACAAGGTCTCAGTGTTGCAATAAAAACAGAATACTCTATCTCTAGGCTCTCTTCTCCTTTATGAGATCACATATCCAAGGACTCAGATAGTAGAGTGGGAGGGAGACAGGAGGATTCTTGTTCTAGAGAAGGTCCCAAGAAAGCAGCATGTACTGGAAATATTGCAAGCCAAACACCCACTTAATACCCCTTACTTGGACATTGTCACTTAGCAACACAGAAATCTGTAGAATATCCAGTGTTTACATCTGGCGCACAAGGAGCCAGAGTTCACTGAAACTACCCAGTATAAGGAGAGAGTGGGGTTCCACATGTCACTAGTCCAGGGCGGGAAACTCCAGCTTCTAAGTGTAGTTCCTGAATGGACACTGATCTTTCACCATTGTAATACCCAAACCCTGAACTCAATAGAAACTCTTGTGTGAGACAGGCTATCCTGTCCAGTTCCTAGAGCCCCTCCCTCTGGCAAACTGTGACTACTATTCTCCACCTCGCAGGTAATACTGCAGAGGCATGGCCACCCAGATCTATCTACCTAGAAACTCCAACCAGGCCACACATGAAAGGATGGGATGCAGGTGTCACATTTAAGATTAGCAAAGCGTACAGACAAACAAGGCAGAGTGTTTGTTTAAGGGCAGAGAGGGGTCAGGCATGAGGATTAGCCAGGTTGAAGGGGGCTGCTAGAGACTAGGGAATTAGGGTGAATCTAGAGTGCAAGTAGTCTGGGAATACACTCAAATGTGAAAGGACAGTTGGAAATGGAGAACGGCAGCTTATACACTAATAACCGGAGCAGGGGACAGACAGAAGGACACAGGAGCACAAGTGACACAAGATTATCTACTACATCAAGAATGTAAAAAAAAAAAAAAAAAAAAGGAAGCCTTTCAGACGAAAATGACTACTCGACTACTCTATAATCAACTATAAAGTCAACAGTGAGTATCTATGGAGACCGATCAGAGTCTACACTCTTGAACTTCTAGAGTTGCACTGATGGTCTCTTCTACAATACAAAAGAGACACAGACATCATTTAATGTTGTAGGACCAATGCCCTGCTGTCATCAGACCGGGCGCATACTGAAACAAGCAACAGTAGATCTAGGCTGGCTCTGTAGACCAAGGGTGGAAACTGGCCCTGCCCAGCCCCTTAGCGGTCTACAGTGAGAAGACATGGATTCCAGGTGAGAAAAACCATGGTGTCAAACAGCAAAGGTTACAAGATAGCTGTGGTCATACAATGACCGCATACAATGAGGGGCTCACCAGAGACAGTCACTGTAGGAAGACTATCCAACTCTGAGCCTCAATTTACCAGCTTGCCAATAGGGGTATTGATGATCGGTGCGTGTAAACCCCAGAACCTGACACAAAGTGAGGATTTGACTAGCATTTGATATTTGTAAGGAGAGCCTGCTCTTCAGGGCTCCTCCCTCCTCTTTATGATTGGCAAAGCTTCAGGCTCTAGAAAGTAGGATGCGGTTAGGAGTGGAATCTGTGCACCAATTTGAACCTGTGCAGGTACTGTGCATGCCGTCATAGTCTCTGTGAGTTCTTGTGTTATCATTCCTGTGGTGGCAGGACAAGACTAGGCAGGGCACCCGAGACAACAGAGAAGCCAGTAGAAGGCTGAGCCCAAAGCCAGCAAGTCCCACACTCCAGGTTGCCACTGCCTCCCCCTCACAGAGCCCTGTACGTACCACTTGACTCAGTTACCCACAGCTGATAGGAAAGTGGGCAGGCAATGGACGATGGGCTCACACTCATCACACCTCCCCCCCCCCCCAAAAAAAAACATGTTACAGGATTTCAGACCAAATTCACAGTAAAGAAGCAAAGGGGAAAATAGACTCATCCCAAACCTCTGTTCTCCCAAAGACATTGTGTTTTCCAGCCATATGACTTCGTTTGTAAGTGAATGTCAGAAACTCCCTTCCGAGTGCAGGTTTGCTTGAGTCTATGCCCTCAGGAAAGCCTGCAATTTGCTTAACTTGAAAAGTTTGAGATGTTCCAAGGATGTAAGCGCTTTTCTTAAAGGGGCCTGTGTCTTTAACAGAAAAACTGCCAACAGTCCAGGCACATGCCTGGTGCTCCAACATCACATGACTTTACTTAGGAAATGTCAGCTGGCTGTGTCAAGCCTTCAAGACAGACATCAGTATAATTACCTCTGGCATGAGGCTATTTCATCCCAAGACCATATATAGCTTTGGTTTAGGCAAGAAGAAAGCATGGAAATTGTTTAGGGCCCACAAAATGATTACAAAGACCACTCCCTTACACTTCCTTTTTTTTTTTTTTTTACAATTCTCCAGAACAAACACATAGTGGTTTTCTGGCAGTTTAGTGAGAAACCTGGTGCCCCTTAAGCAATCCTGGCACGGCCTCTGAAAACTTTTAAGATGAGCTGAAGTCAAGGGAAAAAAAAATGATCTGGGTAATTAAAAGACACATAAACAAAAGATCCCTTACCAAAAGGACTGGGAAGTCTTTAGTGAGACCGTTGTAAATCGTGCTTTGGGGAGAACAGAACAATAAAACATTGTAGCAAGCGAATGCTTTATTGCAGGAAAGTAATCTTGGAGCAGTGTACTTTTCCAATTCTGCTCCTATAATTTCTTATAATCCGTATTATTTTTAGCTTGACAAAAGCCCTGAGATGTTAGTCAGTCTTTGAAACAGGGATCTGTTACGTTGCATGGTGGGGGTGGCCTCATCATATACAAGTTAAAATGCAACCCCAGTGCAAAATCAGTGCATGCCCCGTCTTTGTTACCCAATATGAACGAACTAACTCTCCCTCCCTCCCTCCCTCCCTCCCTCCCTCCCTCCCCCACCCCTTTCTCTCTCCTCTTTTTCACACTGAGCTGAATATTTTGCTGAGGAATAAGGAGGGGTGTGGCCACGGTAGAGCAGAGGACTAACTTACTATGTGGCAAGAGAGAAGAGCAAAGAGCTTGGACAATAGCTTAAGAAGTATCCAGAAAAGGAAATATTCGCCAAGCCCACCACCCTTCACACTGGGAGAGCCTCCACAGGCTTTGCAAAGCTGACCTGCAGATCAACATGGTCCAGGGTCACTGTTAGCTTTCACCTCACCGCCATTGGTTAGACTAAACCCAACTTATAAGAGCAACACCAAGTTGGGTCTCACTTAAAATTAACTAACACCTTCCCAAAACATAAGCACACTCAGTGAAACCAGGAAAGAAAACTCAACAATAACAGAAGTGCTAAGCTGGGAATCAGGCAACAGGTGAGGTGAGAGTAGGAGAACTGGCATCCATGACACTACATACAGGGCCCTCACCTTTCCAGGAACATCGTATTTACTGATTCCACTATTCTATGGTTCTGCTTTTAACAAGGGAGGAGGGACAAGATCTCTGTAAGCCTTTAGAAACATCCCCCCAAAGTACAGATTTCCTGCAGGGTGCGCCAACCCAAGCCCTGCTCAGGAAATGCCAACTTGACAGCTTTCAGCACAATCCGGTGGTGAGCCAAAAGTCCTCAACCCATGAGTTAGATAGACGCATTCTCCGATTCCTTATTGCCTGGCCAGGACTAAAGAAAGGAAGTGAGAGCATTTGCACACTGCAGAGATCCCTCATACCTTTACGCTGCAGAGCCAGACGTCCCAGATGAAATCATAACTATCTCTTACTGTGTGGGATTTTACTTATCCAAGAAATACTCACCAGGCATCAGAATACAAAATGCACAGGACGTTCTCCCCGCCACCCAACACGCTCTCAGACTGAGCAGCTAGCTGATGTGGGATTTCTCTAACAAGCAACAGAAATGGGGAGGGCTCTATGCTGGAGTTCAGGGAGGCTGTGAGAGAGAACACCACATCTGGCCCACGCATCTTCCCAAGGGGCTCACTGTGAACTCCTCAAAACCTTTCTAACAGCAGGAGTCACTGTCAATTTTACAGATGAGGAAACCAAGAACTCTAGAGGCCCAGTGTCTTGCCCCAGCCAAATATGTGCATTCAGAGGGGGAGTTTTGATCATATTACACCACTGAGCATCTAGGCATGACAGTTTTTATCCCTAGAGCAGTCATTTATTGAACAAGTCATAAAAGACCAAAAAGGGCCTGGGCCATTTTGAAATGTTCCCAAGTTAATCTCAGGGACTAGTTTAGAACTGAAGGGATTTGATTCGATAATTTTCAGTCTCTATTATAATGTTGCCTTTTAAATCACAGAATTATGAGCCCTGCTTCTTCCTTTGGAGAAATCATCAAGACAGCCCCCCACCCCTTATCCAAGGATCTTTCCTGTTCATACAAACTTCATTTGACCTTCACCTCCACCACGGCTGAGAAATCACGAGTGCTCAGGCTCACGAAGGCCTCTGTAGCACGTAATTTTCTCTATAAAAGGTACTCTTTCATTCACTCCTTCATTAAGAAACATTTTATTGACAGCCTGCTGCATGAGCCAGGCAATAAAACATAACCAACCCATTTAAGTGACCCCACTGGGGCAGAAACCAAGATAGCTGAATTGTCTAAGAAAGCAAGTGGTCATCAAGACTCCTGCTCCAGGGCAGTGACTCATCTCAGGGTATCGACAACCCCCATACAGGCATCAATCCTCTGCTTCAGCAAAATGATGACTCCATACCATAGGTTTTAAGTGATTGGTGTATAATTGAAATCATGGAGTTGAAGCCATAAATGTTGAATGTTCCTGCCCCTGTGGCCAGACACTAGGCTTGTGGTATCACTTGCTGTGGTAGTGAGCAGATAGTCTGACTTTTCTGTGTCCTGTTTTATTCCTCAGGAAGACTGATGTAAAGGGACATGGTCTCTACAGGTTCTCTAAGCTCAAAACACTGACTGTGTGGTTTAAGAGTCACTTTAGAATTGTACAGTCTAATCTTAGTTTCTCTATTACATGGAATTGCCACGTGATCAATTCATTTTCATAAAAAGTCTTTATTCACTTCAGGAAAAAAGCTCTTCTACTTACAACTACAAGATCTAGAAAGCAAATTCTTACGGTCGTATATAATGGAAAAAGAACAGTTACCGTAGCTGTTGCCAGTCAAGGAAAACACTTCACTGTTTCCACAAAGACAAGAAGCCAAACATACATTATTTAAATATAACTGGAGTAGGGCTTCAAAGAGTATAAGTTAATCAAGTCTTCAATCTACATAAATGCAAAAAAAAAAAAAAAAAAAAAAAAACACCTGTTTTCAAAGAGTTTGGCCTTGAGGCTAGGGAGATGGCTCAGTGGGTAAAATGCTTACTGCACAAGTATCAGGACCAAAGTTTGGATGCCTCAAATCCTATCTAAACGCTAGATGGTTATAGAGACCCACCTGTCACTCCAGCACCGGAGAAGCCAAGACTTGAGGACCCCTGGATCAAGCTGGCTAGCTGGACAAGCCAAATTGGGTTCAAGAGAGAACCCTGTGCACTTGTATTAGGGTTCATGTGTACATTTGTGCATGTATGTGTGGAAGCCTGGGGCTGACATTGTTTCCCTACAATTGTCCTCCAATTGCTTAGAAGTATGCATGAATTCTAATTCCAGATCACAGTTTCCCACGTGGTCCGATAACGGTGTTTGAAGGTTCACTATTCAACTGTCCTGTTTCCTTCCTTGAATGTGGTGCTGATAAATGCTACTTGTGAGTAATATTCATTGGTTATTATGGTATATTCATTCATACCATAATAGGTGTGCAAAGCTGCATATGCCCCAAGCCTTCTGACATCCACCAATCCATTAAACATAGCAGGGTATTCAGGCAAAGATTTCATGGTTACATTCAAGGGTTCCATTAAGGCATTAGCGGGCAAATTGGGCTTCCTGCAGACAGTACATCTCAGTCAAGAGCTTCATAAACTTCTGTTTTGGCTGTGATCTTCTTGTGTCTTGTCCCCAAAGGACCCCAGTGTTTGAAGCTTGGTCCTCACTGTGCTGATGCTGGGATAGGGTGTGAAATGGTTAAGAGGTAAGCCATGGTACAAGATGATCATACAACCCTTGACCTTGGTGGCATGACTGTCATCAGAAAGGAGAATGTGCTTGCTTCTCCTGGGATCTCAGCTCCTAGGGAATGAACTACAACTAAAGATTAATCCTGGCCATTCTGCATTCTGTGGCCTTCTGTCCCACCATACAATCCTCCTCTCATGAATCGCCTGTGATGCCCAGTGAACCACGGTGCACTGCAGCTGGGGGGGCCCTCACCAAACCCAGCTGACCCTCTTTAACCTATAGGCAAGTAGAACTCTTGTTATAAGTGACTCAACCTCAGGAATGGAGGTTGTAGCTATGGAAACAGACACGAACACAACACAGGTGGAAACATTTAAACAGGGATAGACAATGATCTGAAAATGTGGACCTCACTTGAATTAGAATATTTGGGGACAATAGGGCCCATGTTTTCCCATGCTCACATGTGATGTTCCCCACTATATCCATTAACAACTTTGTTCTCATAATGATTTAAGGAGTCAACACTTTTTTTTTGGTTTTGTTGAGACAGGGTTTCTCTGTGTAGCCCTGGCTGTCCTGGAACTCACTCTGTAGACCACCAGGCTGGCCTCAAACTCAGAAATCCACCTGCCTCTGCCTCCCAAGTGCTGGGATTAAAGGCATGCGCCACAACTAATTGGCAACACTTTTTTTTTTCTTTTAGTATGACAAGACCAGTTAACGGAAGAGCTCCATTTCAGTGAGGGCTGAAGCACGCCATTCACTACTGACTACACAGACACCCAGCAGACCCCAGCTTCTTCTTCCCAACTGACTGAGGCTTCTTGCCCTTGGACCTGCAAGTCCTTTTTCTTCCTTTTACCTACATCATTCCTCTCTCTTTCATTCTCTAAGCCTGACCGTTTCTAAGCCCTGCATCTAACTGCCATGAGGCAACAGTCACCCTCCAGTTCCTGCCTTATACCTTTTGTCTTAAGTTTTAGGATCCATCCATATTGCTGCGTGTAGTAGAATTCCCTGGGTTTAAAAGCTGAGTCATACAGATGTCGTGCTGCTTTTATGTGGTCACCTGTTGATAGACATCGACATCACCTCCACATTGTTGTTCTTAAAGCACTGCTTCGCATGTTCATGCTAACGTCTCTAGGATTAGCTCATTTCAGATTTGGAGGATGAATCGCCGTGGAGTTTCTAGACCCTATGGTCATCCTACTTTTTATTGGTTTGCTCCATACTGATTTCCATGGGAGCAATATCCTTTCTTTTATTCCCATCATCAACGGGGAATTATGTTTGAATGATCTTTTCATAATGAAAGCTGAACACCAAGAGCTAAGGGAACTCAAAGAGTCTTCCTTTCACAGGGACTGACAGCTCATGCCTGGCCTTGAGGATGACTGCAGATGTGTTACCTGTGCTGAACAGAACTGGATAGAACCCCTAGTTATGTGGGGGAAGGGCATAGCTGTCCTGTCAGCAATCCAGGGTTCAACAATGTAGCAATGTAG
>JADRCD010228482.1:0-10863 GCA_019843815.1 Montemys delectorum
ATATATATATACATATATATACACATATATTCCTATGAAGAAAACAAATAAGACTGTAATTACTCTGCACTCACCTGCCATATGCAAGACCCTGAGTTTGATGCTAGTACTGAACAAAATAGAGAATCTCACAATAGTAATTAGGTTGAAACTTTAAGTCGAGCAATCAGAATAGACTTTTCTTTTCTTTCTTTTTTTTTTTTTTTTTGAGGTTTACATAGCATAATTTTATATTCTTTTTTTAGTTTTTTATTTTTTAATTGTTTTTTATTAGATATTTTCTTTATTTACATGTAAATTTCTCCTTTCCCAGTTTCCCCTCCAAAAAACAAACAAACAAACAAACAAAAACAACAAGAACAAACCCCTGTTGCCTCCCCCCTCCCCATGCTTGTGCCCCAGAATAGACTTTTCTAAAGAGAAGATATAAGAGTGAGGACCCTAGAGAAGGATAAAAGCAGCCACTGATGTCAGAACTATAGAAGGACAATTCTAGACAGTGGAATAACTAGTAGCGCTAAGCTGAGGAAAGTCCCCTGTGTTTGAAAGTGCAGCAGAATTTCAGATCTTTCAGTCTACCTACGCACCTACTTGTTGAGCTACCCAGCACCTACTCAGGCAGCCACTTATGTGCTCAGCCATAGGGAATGAATGAAGTTTTGAGAGAAAATGTACTCTTGACATGAGCTTGGCCATGTCAATATACCTCAGTGCCTCAAACCCACGTTCTAAACATGAGACTCAGAGGTGGCAAAGCCTCCCTCTTGTCCAAGTATAAATGCAGACAGCATGTACAGATAATGTCTTTAGCTCTCTTCCTTGGATGTCTCCATCCAGAGACTGTTCTCTTACAGAGGTCAGAGGTTAGTTAGACTTGCCTTCTTGTTGGAGTATATATAATAGCCAGCCACCTTGTTTAGATATCTGTTTGTAGTAGCCAGTCTTCTTGTTCAGCCATATGCACTGCACTGGCTGGTTTTGTGCACCAACATGACACAGGCTGGAGTTATCACAGAGAAGGGAGCTTCAGTTGGGGAAGTGCCTCCATGAGACACAGCTGTGGGGCATTTTCTCAATTAGTGATCAAAGGGATTGGGCCCCTTGTGGGTAGTGCCATCCCTGGGCTGGAAGTCTTGGGTTCTGTAAGAGAGCAGGCTGAGCAAGCCAGGAGAAGCAAGCCAGTAAGGAACATCCCTCCACGGCCTCTGCATCAGCTCCTGCTTCCTGACCTGCTTGAGTTCCAGTCCTGACTTCCTCTGGTGATCAACAACAATGTAGAAGTGTAACCTGAATAAACCCTTTCCTCCCCAACTTGCTTCTTGGTCTTGATGTTTGTGCAAAAAATAAAAACCCTGACTAAGACATGCACTAACCCTGGCTTCCTGTTCAACTATATATAATAAACACTTTGAGCATCTAGGTTGCTGTGGTATCTCCATCAAAGAGCCCAGAACAACTGATTCTAGCTTGTCTATGTATCTACGTCCTTTCTCCAATCTCTCTCTATCACAGTTAGGCAAATCCCTGGAACTGACTAAAGACTTGGAACCATCCATCTTTCCATTCAGTCCATTCATTGACTGACTTGTGGCTATTTACTAAATAAGAATTTGTGGTACTCGTAGTGTCCTGATCTTCCTTTAGCCCTTCTTTTAAGACTTCTCTAGTACAGATAAATTCTGTCTGGTTTTGCTATTGTGAGTCTATACCCTATTCCTTCCACTGTGATACAGGATTGCTGAAGGTCATTTTCACTGCTAGCAAGTTTTATATTTGATGGGGTTGTTTGTTTGTTGTTCTTTTCTTACAGGATTTGAAGTGCATTAACTCATTTTCACCCCACCAAAATGATAAATAAGCAAGATGAGGTGGTAAACATATTATTTGACCTGATATGACTATTCTGCATGATACATGTGTTGAAACATCAACATTGTACCCATAAGTACATAAAGTTATCATTTTTCTCTTTATACATTTTTTAAAAAAGGCAGCCCATATACAGAACATTTTTTCCAAGAATTAAAGACATCAACACTTCACATGACAAAATCACTACCAGTCAGATATCTATGCAAATATCAAAGGTATTGGAAAAAATCTTGGCAAAGTGAAATAAATTATTTAACATAATACAGCCATTATGTAATATAAGAGGTGTGGATGTATTCCATCATGAAGCTAGGTATCTCTGACAGACAATCTTCCAGCAACACAGAAAAAGCCCAAAGAAAGAAAGAAAGAGGTGAATTCTTTCATTGTCATTTTTTGGAAGAGTGAGTCAAGTTGGCACACTAGTCAGGATCCTCTGGCATGTGTCACGTTCACTGTTGTTATTTACTTTATGCCAAGTGAATCCTGGCATTGCTAACTACTTATTGGCTTTAGAATAAATGTTTATGAACCTATTGGTCATCTCACAATAATATCTGCACCAGAAAGATGACTCCTTGGCCTCTATTTCACATTTCCCCTTAGGTGGCCAGGTGAATAATGACTGGTTTTCTTGCATGAAGACATGAAGAATGGAAGTGTGAATTTTTTTTTGCCATAGGCAGACCTGACTTTCTACTCTGTGTCCAGAGAGACCAAATGGATGACAACAAATGGGTAATAGGAGATAATAGTTTAATGATAAGACAGATTATAAACCTTGGAGGCAGACCAATGCAGATTCAATTCTTAAGGAGGTAAAGCTATTATTGCTATAAGTAGAGTAATTCGTTCTGAAACATCCCAGGAAGTAATCACTTCCTTAACTTTGCTTGCTTTGAGAACTCTTTGGTTTCTTTGACTCATTAATTCACCCTTCAAATCTCTGCCACCCTCATCAGACACCTGTCTTCTCTCCTTTTCTCCTGTATCGAGGCTTATAAAGGTCTTTGGGAACAATGGGAGAACACCTGGATGATCTCGGTTTGAAGCTCCTCAAGATCTCAAATTAATAATGTTTGAGAAGACCATTATGCAAGTGTAACAGATTAAACTGTTCCTGCTATGTTGATATCCTACCCTTTGGTAAATATAACTTTATGAGGAGATATAGACTGTAAAGATGTGGTCAAATTAAAATGAAGCTTATTCCAATGACATGTGTCCTAATAAGACAAGGGAAACTTGGCCACAGATATACAGAGAAAGTAATACCATGTGAAGATTAGGGACAAATGACACAAAAGGGGGGCATGGAAAAAGATCACAAAGTGACACAACCACAGGTCAGTGAAGGACAAGAATCATCAGAAACCACACAGAGTACAAGTTTAGAAGAGGTATTTCTCTGAAGTTCTCGAAATGAACCATTTTACAAAAGGCCCCCACATTTGAACTCATGACCATGGAAAAATGATGCACTGTATAAAGTAGAATAATTGCGGACTCTAGAAATTAGTTGGGGATCCTTTACTTCATTTACCCAGGCATGTATATATGGATCTCAAATCTCCTTCCCTGTGCTTCCCCCAGTGCAGGGCTTTCTGGTAAGCAGTAATTATAAGCTATCTCAAGAAAGAAAGGCATCCTGAAATCATCCTCATTATAAGTTGATTAAAAAAAATTAGGGTTTACTTACTAGTCTTCTGTGTACAAGTATGAAATCTATAGTGTAGCATATATGCCTCCTTAACCTGAGCCCAACATAAGATATGCCTCTGGAGAGACAGAAAATAGCATCCTATCTTTATAACACTCTCAGATACAATGCTGAAAAATAAAATAATAAAAATAATAAACATAAATTAAAACATAGCTTTTACAAAAGCATGGCCTGAGAATATCTTTGGTACTAACAAATTCACTTATTAAAAACATGGATGTCTAGGAAACCCAGTACAAGAATTAGCTGTAATACACATTGAAAAGCTTCTCTCGAGCAGCCCTTGCATATTTGGACATGAAAATAAAATATTGTTCCCTATGGTCTGATAAGGAAGCATGGGCGAATATAATAGAATCTACTCTCCCATAAATACACACACACACACACACACACACACACACATATGTCACATTTTGCCTTTTTCCATGATTTGGATTCTATATACCTACTACTTGGGAAATTTGGATATGACCTCACTGGTAAATATTCTGGTACTGGGCAATGTTTGTGAATGATCATTTGTACATGGCAATGGCATCTTTTTTCAATCTGTGTCATGTGGATACTAAGAGTATGATACATCCGAGTTGGCAAATGTCAACATGCTTTGGAAAGTCAAAAGCAGCAATGTATAATTATAAAGGAAAATTGAGTAGGCAAAACCAGTGGGTTTTATATTTGTTGGGAAGCCAAAACAAGGAAATTGCCACCATGGCACGTAAGGAACACTCTATTTTGAATCTCATTGTGGCACACAGGTGCCAGGTTATTTGGTAGCCATTATGTTGCTTAGAATTGGAGATAAATTTAAGGGTTCCTTCCTTGTGTCTGCTGCCCATTTACACAGCTGGACACTGCTAAATGACTCTCAATTCAGAAGATGCAGAGTTGGCCTGTATGTACAGTACTTCCAAGGAAACCAAGCTTGGACTTTCATTCTATCACAAAGGAATTAAGTCAGATCTTTCCTGCATCCTACATACAGTTAAAAATAAATAGTGGTCATAAGTAAATTAATAATAAATAGTGGTGGTAGCAATAATACCTAGTTAATATTTATAACCACATTGAGAATAATGCTTCTTAATACTTTACACATTATTATTTTCTTAACAGGGCCTTCATGTCCAGTAATTTGCCCATGGTCTTAGTCAATAAGTTCCCAAGCTACAATTTGAGGCTGGGTTTTAAAACTGATAGTCTATGTTAAGTAAAATGCACTTGATTTGGCTATTTCCTATGGAAGGGGGAGGATAAAAATGGATGGGAAATCAAGACACTGAAGCATTGTTTTCTACAGACCCAGTTTTGCTAGAGATTGAAATGACTTCAGGCCAATGAGGAGGATGTGAGCTGAAAAGACTTTTCTAGAACACTATGCTGTTGAGAAAATTGCTTTCCTGGATGCCTTGTTCCTCACAGTCACAGCATGCATCTCACTCGTCTTGTTCTGTCCACAGTAGGGATGGAAACCTGCCAGAAACTATTTCTGCCAAATGAACCTTTGTCGTTCTTGAAGCCTCTCCTTTCATGCCCTGGCTAGGTTTCATTACTCTGTAATACAATGAGAAGTCTCACCCTGCTAAGATGTGGACTTAAATTCTCTATTTGCTACAGCTCACCAGGTAATTCTGAACTTGAAGCTCCAGGGCCAAGCATTGTAGCAAGCATTACATTTGCAGGAAGTTACTGAAGACACTGGCTTGGCTGGGCTTTTGTTGGCAAATAGTTCTGTTTTGTCCTTCAATTGATTGGGATGCCAGAGAAAACCAGCAGGGATCTCTAATAGGATAACTCAAAAGTCCAAGGACAATAGGGCTCTCTGGCCAAGCTTTAAGTCTTATCCCACTGAATGAACCAATCGGAAACCATTAGTCTCCTTAAGCCCCAGTGGAAATCCTAGTTCGTTTTGACTTTCCAGTGGAGTGAATATGAAAACAAAGCTAAGCTTGACTATATTTATTAGGAAGATTTGATGACAGAAGGAAGAATTACTAATGTGCTATTGAATTCTGATGAAACTCAACGTTTATTGTTCTTAGTGATATGTGCATAAACATGGAAAACTTGTATTATTACAAAATGATCTGCCGCTTGCAGTGGGCATTACATATACATCTAGGGAGAACCCTAAGAATTCTCAAAGCCTTTTCAAGACAATAAGAGGAAATGCAAGAATATATAAGCAATATAAACTCTAGTTGAATTTTTTTCTTTTGTTTTTAAGAAATAAAACTTAGAGGTAGGGAAGGAATTGATACAAAAACATTCTTTTAATAGGATCAAAAACATTCTTTTAATAAAAGTATTTTTTCGCCGGGCGGTGGTGGAGCACGCCTTTAATCCCAACACTTGGGAGGCAGAGGCAGGCGGATTTCTGAGTTCGAGGCCAGCCTGGTCTACAGAGTGAGTTTCAGGACAGCCAGGGCTGTACAGAGAAACCCTGTCTCAAAAAACCAAAAAAAAAAAAAAAAAAAAAAGCTTCACCCTTACAAAACCCTTACTCTATTACCCTTTTTCTTCTGCTCATAGAAGGGGAGCCCAAGTTAGGTACCACCCAATGCTGAGACATCTAGTCCCAGCAAGGCTAAGTGCATCATTTCCCACTGAGGCCCAACCAAGAAGTCCAGGTAGGGAAAGAGGATCCAATGGCAGTCACAGAGTCAGAGACAGTCCTTGCTCCAATTGTTAGCGGACCTACATGAAGACCAAGCTGCTCATCTGCTCCAAATGTGTAGGGGGCCTATGTTTAGCCCCCGTATGCTCTTTGATTGGTGGTTCAGTCTCTGTGAGCCCCCATGGGTTCAGATTACTCACACCAAGTGCAGTGTTTTATTTAGAAGGACAACTCTATCCTTAAACAATAGCTAAGAATGGTCATTGATGTTTTCTGATGGTAAGACAAATAAGTTTGTTCCCTGATTTTGTCTCAAATTTATTGTCACCAAAAGACCTCAGTTTGTTACATTACACATTCCAGAAAGCAAACAGCTCTTAAAAGGCCAGGTAGTTCTTTGTGATTTTAGTTGATGGAGAATTTAAAAATCAACTTGGTGAAAATGTCACTTTTGAAGGCTTTATCAATGATCTGTCCTTGAAATCTCTATTTGTAAGTGACCATTTTCTCTCCAAAGCATCAAAAGACAAGATTTGTCAACACTTTCTATCCTGTGGTCCAGATGAACAAATGATTCAGATTGGTTCAGAATGACATATACATCATAGTGCAGCATGGAGCCTAGCCAACAGGTGATTCAGTGGTAGCCAGTGTGCTGGCAGCTGTGGTCTTGTGGAAAATGCAGAGGTTAAGTTATTTGAAGTAGGAAAAGGAAGAGCCTTTAGATATAGCTGATTTTAGGCAAGCACTAATTTCTCAACTGATAGATATTTCTACAGTATTTACCTTATCTTCCAGAAACCCATACTCTATGCAGAAATCATACCCTATGCAAAAAACAAAAACTCATTATTCCCTAAGTTGTTGTATCTTTGGATTTTTGAAAACAAAATTATTTGTTCCTGATTCACTTGTCAATATGTGGCATAACAACTGGATTGTAGCTTATATTTGAAGATAGAGGTTGACTTTAATGGCACCAAAGTTAGGTGAAAAATAGAGGAAGGATTTTGATAAGTCTGGTAAGAGCCCTTAACATGGCACTGTAAAGTTCATGACTTTGACAGGCAGTCAAGGCAATGCAGAGTTAAAAACCAAATGTATGACTATTAGCAGTGTTGCAGAATTCTCCATCCTGATTCTGCTAATTCTTTTTTTAAACTTCTCTATACCCCAAGAAGGTTTGATATTGGAAATACAAAAATAGATAAGACAGATAGAAGTTCACTGATGGTTTCCTTAGATATCAATCACCTAAGATCATTGATCTGAAGCTAATATGAAGTCTGGAGCTTTAGGCAATAGCATTGCACTTCCTCAGTACCACTCTCTTGCAAATCATCTGTCTGGGACAAAGTTCAAAGCCAGGAGCAGAGGGTGGGCTACGTGAATAATTTTTGTAATAAACATAGGCTCTGTAAACATTGAAGAAAGATCTTCATTAAATTCACCACTTTGGAAACTAGAACTTGATGATTTCATGAGGTCCCAGCAAGCTAGATTCTTCAAGCAATGTGTTTTCATGGAAGTATATCTACATATAACCATAAACCCCCCTTTTGTTTTGAATTAGCTAAAATGGACTATTGACTCCACTCCTCTGTTCCATTCATTCTTTAATATTCTGCCCTGGTTCTCATATCAGTTCAGCAATGGTGACTTAGTGAGACAAAGATGTCTCTTTTGCAGAGAATGGACTTAGATACCTGTTGGAACTCTTATAACACCTGGAATATCTGCACACATCTTACTTTGGCCAACTACGCCCTGTCAGCTGCAGCCCTGCCTGTGACTCCAATTCATCTTCTCAATTACCTTTTCTGATCCCTACATGTTGGCTACCCATATTTACATGTTTTTTTTCCCCACAGATTCAACTTTCTTCCCATTTTATGATTTTCATTCCTTCCTTAGAGCTTCACAAAATTCAAATGTTCTTAAACTTTAGTTCAAATTCTTTTTCCTCAGATAGACTTTGCTTATCACTATATGTATAAATCACTATATACATTTTTATAAACCATTTTAATCTGTCTTCTATCATGTGAATATACTATAGTACTCCTGATTTATGTATATGTATATATATATATATATATATATATATACACACACACACATATATATAAAGACAGGTGTACTAAAACCTAATTTTTCCTATTTGTTCATATATTCCAGGTATCAGGCATATTTGTTAGCTCTTAATTAATACCATCAAATGGTTTAATGAAAGTCTGAAGTTCTATGTCCTGGTCCACAAATTTTATTATTAACATTTGTGTTAGTATATAGAATTCTCTAGGCCTTTTATTTTCTTTTTGTTAAAAGGGCAAATCATTGAACTAATAACTAAGATTAGTGTTATGTCTGGTTTGAATATGCGTGTGGATTATGCACCACTGACTTCTGCTGTGCTTTATGCTCATAAACATCTTATGAAATGTATTATAAGTTAAGAGTTCTAATCATGTTGTGCCATAACAGTTTCTATGGACTTAGTCTTTTCTATCAGCTCTGGAATAACAGCATTGGTCTTCATTCATTTAACAAAAATTCACTGAGACCCAGGGATACTGTTAGGTTTGGCAGTGCAACCAAAACCAAGATTGTCTTTGTTCTCAAGATTCCCATACTATCTAGGATAGCAATTAAAACATGCCATTTCCTGTCTTAACAGGAGTTGAACAAGGACAATAACAATAGATGTACTGATATGGGTGAAGGAAACCTCAGGGGAACTTCAGGAAACCAAGGGATACTGAGGAAGGAAGAAAGTGTCCCCCAGTGAAGAGCTTACCAATTGGTTTTCCAGTATCAAATGGTCACCCTTGAAACATACATATAAGAATACATATCTTATACTGATTGAGAGGCCATGAATTTGAAAGAGAGCAGTGGTTTTATGGGAGGGTTTAGAGGAACAAAGGGAAGAGTGAAATGATAAAATTACACTTTAATCTCAAAAACAAAAATAATTTTAAAAGATCCTATCAATAGAGTTATAAGTAGGGAGGTGAGACAATGTTACATGATCAGATATGCACCTGGTGCCAGTGTGGGACAGCAAGGAGAATTTTACAGTACAGTGAGAGTTTAGTTAAATAGAGGTACTGTGGGACAGGTGGTGATGAGGACAACTAGCCTATGTAAGGAAAAAGCACTGTATGCTGAGATTTCTTGGAGAAAACACTAGAACAGTGGTTCTCAACCTTCTAATGCTGTAACCCTTTGATACAGTTCCTCATGTTGTGGTGACACCCCCCCCAGCCATAAAATTATTTCATTGCTACCCCAGAACTGTAACTTTGCTACTGTTATGAGTTGTAATGTAAATATCTGATATGCAGCATATCTGATATACGACCCCCAGAGTGATTGCAACCTATAGGTTGAGAACCATGTTTGTCTCAGCAAAGTGCAGTTGGAATGATTGACTCTGAGACTGGCAAGGGAATATTTGAGAAACATGGCATCACTTTCCCCTGTACATGCTTCTTCAAAGTAAAAGAAGTTTATCCAAAGGAGACTTGATTAGTCCCTTCCACGACATAAGACCCTTCCAATACATCAAATGTATTGATTTCAGATATATTTAGAAACTTCAGAATTAGTAAATTCAGCTGCATGCATGCAGAAGTGGGAAGGCAGATGGGAATGGGTACTTGAGTATAGACAGAGTGTATGAGATCACAAGTTTCATACTTGTCTTAAAGGCATTTCCTAGTGTAAAAGGCAAATGGCTACAGCAAAGCCCTTGTCTGTATTACACTTCCTTACTTCTCATTCCTGTCACAGTCAAGTACACAGAGAGGAATAGATTCCTTTCATCAAGTGGGGTAAGATTATGCAGCTGTTAATTATTTATTTTTCCTGATGTTAACTATTAAGTTTATTTATAAAGCTAGTTGAGGATTAATTCTGATTTGGTATTTCACTTGACTTTTGCAATGTCCTACACATAGCCGCGTATTTAAGTGAGATAATTCAAGAGGAATATGTATAGAGAAATCGACTTTTAGTCCCTTTAGGGAATACACAGTGGCACTATGTAAAATGCAGAGTTTTTATGTTTCGATTAATCACCGCATGTATCTCCAACACTGAACTTATTCTTCTGTTCACTCTGGGCCTGTTCATCAGTTGTATGGCATTTGCTCTTTATCCTGCTTGATCTAGTGTGTCAGTTCCCTAAATCCTCAGCTCACATTGTCATAGGATGACAACAAGGCAATAAAATACTATTGGGAAAATAGCATTTGGCTTTTTTGTTTTTCCTAAAGCTTAAATGGTAACTATTAGCATAAAAATATATTCTGCTAACTTGTAATATTCAGATAGCCTGACAGTATGTTCTTCAAGTGTCTCAATACATGGATGGTGTTTGTGGGCTGCATTCTTTCCACATTCTTGTATTGAAGTCCTAACAGCAGGTGTCTCAGAATGCTACTCTTTAGAGCCAGTGTCTTCACCACAATGATTAAGTTATATGAGATTCTTTGTATGAATCCTAATCCAATATGACTGGTGTCCTTATAAAAAGGACAAGAAGAATACGATTCACACACACACACACACACACACACACACACACACACACACAGAGAGAGAGAGAGAGAGAGAGAGAGAGAGAGAGAGAGAGAGAGAGAGA
>JADRCD010228482.1:10873-26006 GCA_019843815.1 Montemys delectorum
AGAGAGAGAGAGAGAGAGAGAGAGAGAGAGAGAGAGAGAGAGAGAGAAGAGGAAACACTATGTGAGGACAGGGAAGCCATCTATAAGGCAAAGAAAGAGGTCTTTAAAGGAAATGACCCCATGGCAATCAACTGGAAATAAATTTCTTTTGGTTTAACCACATGGAAATCTGTTATTTTAACTTATAAATTCTTGTAAGCTAATATAAATTCCTTTAATGCATAAAGTCAAGATTACAATAATCCATCCATTTACAAGTTAACTTTATATATTGTTGATATATAAGAAACTTATGTTTAGATTTATATTTTTCTGAAATATATTAATACACTTTGATGTCAATAATGTTACCCATTTTCCATGACAAATCCCCAAGATCTTTGAAGTGACAAGAGGTTGAGAATATAAAAATGAAAAAAAATAGATAAAAGATTATCAATAATTATAGTATATAATAACGATTAGTAGCAATTCCAGGACATGATAAATCTGAAAAATTCTTTTAACTTATTACATATTTTAGAATGGACATATAGTTTATAATTTGAGAAGTTTTTGAAATTTCTTCTTGTAATGTTAGGACATTGGTTGTTTAGATGGTTGACACTGTAGAAAGAGCTTTGTTTTATAGTTGAGCGTCTGAGTTCCAGATGAGGACTGCACCTCCTCCCCGTTAAGACCTTGCACTCTACTTGTTCTCTTTGGATGTTACTGTATCTGTGAGTAGGGGAGAGTAGACTGGTCTACATGACATTTCAGATCTATCCTATTTTCAAAATTCAAGGTAAGGATCCACAGTCAATTAACATACTTAAAAACATTTCAGATGGGTGGTTCTTAAAGTAATCTATCTAAAGTTCTAGAAGTTAATATCTTAAAAAAATTCTTAGCTTTTATTCTTCTTTAAAATTGTCAGTGGAAGCATTATTAATTGTAATTTCTCCAATGTTGCTCTTGTTATTTCTTCCATATATTCCACTCCATGGGGTTGGTATTCTATATTATTATAAAATAAATATAGCTTCTGATTGATAATATGAAAAATGTCAAATATTCTTAGAAGCCAAACAGGTTGTCATGGAAACTGGTAGATTTTTGAACCTGCAGAGCACACTTAAGAGTGCATAGGTGGAGTTCATAGGTGTGTATCCTACAAATAGTTCATGTTTTTTTATAATAGGAAATATGGATCTAGTACTGATGGGAAGGCAAAATGTCATCCAACCCAAATCTTCACTTTACTGATTTGCCTCAAGCAGGCCAACACCTTATTAATCATAGAATTTCTAGATTTTTGCAATAAAATATTCATACATTTCTTGCTAGGAACATGAATAAGTATCAAAATGTCTTGCTACAACATGATCTCAAGCAGGACATACTGAGCCAGTTTGCTTTGATAAAGTTTTATTTAACACAGTATAATGAATGCTTATTATGTTTGCTGATTTGATCTACCTACACCTATATTTTCTCCTGAGACACATGCCCTTAAACTTATTGTAAATGAATTCTGGCTGAGGTCACATTTTTTTTTCTAACCACACAACTGAATATGTGACTTGAGTCTGGCCCATGAAAATTTTATATTCCTATGGGATAGTAACTTCTTCACAACAGAAATATTAACCAGTTACAGCAGGACCCTCTGCTAATAGAGGTACACACTCCTATTCACATGATTTTAAACTAGGTTATCAGTTGTTCTTAAGGCTTCTGGAAACTATGTTCCATAAAAGGATCCAGAGGATGATGTCATTGTAGAACAGAAAAGAGCAATGGGATTGGTGTAACTTTATAGACCAATAATTCCTCTTACTGTTTCAGACCTCAGTGACTATTCATGATAATGATACTTTAGATAGAGCATACCTATAGAAAATGGACCCACAATCAACTTTGAGGTGATGTGAGAAGAATTCTAATCACTAAATACTTCTTGGCTGGTTTGCTTTGAAGAAGCAACTCTTTGTAAAATAGGGTCAATTACCTTGAACTTTTCCATTTCCTGTGGTTATGGAATTGGAATTGAAAACAGTTTTGAAGTGTATAACATACTAGAAAACTTCTGCTACTAGCCACGAATATTATCATTGGTCTATAAAAGCCATTCTGATGAACAGTATTCTCTAGATAGTGGTTAATTCTCTGATATAGGAATACATACATGTAGCTGTAATGATTAATCCACTCTAATCTCCCTGGTGGCATGGCAGCATGAGTTCATCACTATTTGCCTCAATGTTCTGGATTCTTGAATGAAAGACACACATGCAGCCTTATAGTTAATATGCCTTAATCAACTCAATGGCTGGGCCACACCCAAACATCCATGTTGCTAATGCCTCTGCTCTAATACTCCTGAATTATTACTTACTAAAATCTATATTTCACCTTTATTATCCTAGACTCAATTGGGGCACCCCCTTGGGGCTGCTCTTCCCTGGCTCTTACATGATTGATATTCTTTCTCTTCTGCCACTTTCAAGTCTGTATCTTATCCCTTCCCTGGCATGGTGATTCTAAATCCTTCCTCCCTTGGTTCCCTTGGCTGGGAAATCTAAAGTCTTGCCTCGGTCTCTCTACCTAGCCATTAGCCACTGGCAACTTTATTCACCAATCAAAGCCATCTAGACGCAGGGACCTTTAGCATCTTACATAAGAATGTGCAAGTTCCCATGTAATTTTGGGAGCACAATTAACATATTACAAGCAATAAAACAAATCAACTACATTTCCCCCTTTTGTCCATTAAAAGGACCTTTTCTCTCAGATATACATTTAACATAGTTATAACTGTTATGTATACTAAAATGTATGATATATGCTAATAATATCCAATCTATCAATTTTGTCAATTAAGGTACATTACTTTATCACCTACCCTAATTTAAAGAGTTTGCATTTCTATACCTGCATTATGTTCTGATTTTAACTTGCATTACCATCTGAAAACCATCCCTTCACTTCTACATCCTCATCCTCAATGCCAAGCAAATTAAGTTTGACTATGAAACTCTAACTAGTTTTCAATTCCATCAGAGATCTGAGAATGAATTAAATATTATCTGAATATATAGGAAGCACAAAAATTTAGCTTCTAAAACTACCAATTTTCAAAGACAATTGATTACCTGAATAATCCCCAATTCCTCAAAACATAAGAGCATCTGTCTTCAGCTTTCTGGCCCAGAAACACCCAATAGACCTTAAGTGAAGCAGGAGCTATGAAGGACTAGCTTACCTAGCTTACCCTGTCTTGGCAGAGCTAAGCTGTTGACCATCCTGCATCGTGTGTCCTTTCCTGAACAGTATTTTTGTCTATAGATGATTTATGGCAATTCTTGTCTAGTGACTACCTTGCCACAACTGGAACAAATCTATATGGAGGTAATGATGTTCAATATCTTCTTTGAACCATGAAGAGACTACTCTCAGGAGCAGACATGTCTCCTAGTCAAAATTCCTGTTAATAATGAAATGACTTAATATCATATTCTGTGGATTTCTGATGCTTTTGAAGACTATCTATATAAGATATATCTGAACTGTTAATCCTTGACTACTCTATTTCTACATGAGTAATATTGAAAGCATTTTGTTATAATTAGTTCAGAATCTAATATAGCCATGAATTTTACTTTCTGGCCCTTAACTTGCATTACTTAATCATCCTAAAGAGTTTGTAATAGCAGCTATTAGAAAGACTGGGTCTAAGCCTTGTATTCTTACATAAGTTGCATATCTAAGAGTAGCAATATTAATTTTAAATTTTGTATCAATAAAAAACCTTATGCCAATGAAAACCTTAAATCTGTATTAATTAAATTCTGTACCAATGTAAGAAATTATAATTTCAATTTTGCATCAGTTATAAAGAATTCTATCATTGTAAGATTATGGCTATACAATGTTTTGTTTAAAAGTAAATTTAGTAATCCATCCCATATATTTCCTCCATATTCAAAATTATGACCATTTCTAAATTATCCATTAAGAACAACCTATCTATAGTTTATAAAATAACCATAGCCAAACACCCAAACCCAGGGAATCGGGATGAGGACACTCCATGAGGACACTTCTTCCTGCTGAATTGAAACAATGAATTATTATTTTTTAAGGGGTGGAGAAAGGTAGGAAATGGGAAAAAATGGTTAGACTTCAGAAAGCTAACTTTAGCATCTGTTATCTAGTCTCTGCTTAGAAGGCTCAAGACTTGACTAAAGTTCTGACTGGATCTGTTTGAAAGGCTAGATGAACTGAGTGCATTGGGAATCAACAGCTATTCCTGAAGCTGTTTTGGAAACAAGTCTCTGGAAACAGCATCAGGCGTCAGGGAGCCAAATCCACTACACATATGTACAGACCAAAGGAAATCAAGCTTATCAGACCCAAAACTGTTGTTTTCTCAACTGATTGAGACCCCAACACATTTGAATATACTTAGCAAATAGAATCATCTGTAATTGTCATTTGAGGGTGTTTTGTTTTAAGAACCAGGTAGACACATACAAATGTATACTTGTCACCCAAACCTTTATTTGAAACCTGTTAAAAATACAAGGGGGAAATAAATCCCTGTTTCTAGCTGCTGACCTGTATTCTGGAGGTTGACATTCTCAGAGACCCCATGAATATGGAAGAAATGCAATAGTAATGGATGCCTAGCACTCTGAGATATCCCTTCATGGTATCATCAGATTGCCCTCTGAATTAGAATTTCACACTAGATAGAAGTCATCTCAAAACCCAGGACAGAAATGTGGTCAGAGGAAAACAGGTTAGAGTAATCTGTTACGGTTTCTTCCTCTATCAGCATCCAGGAGCATCCCTGTGCTTCTTTTCTCTCCACCCCAGGGGTTGTAATCTTCCCTTTGTTATTTTGATTTCTCAGGACCTTTCCCCTAGCTGTGGTAAGGCAGGCCACCAGGCAAGCATCGGCATGTCTTAACTGCTTATTTTTAATTGGAAAATCTTGTTCAGAATACACTCGGAGTTATTTTACCCATAACTTCAATTTAATGTAGCTGTTTCCTCAAGTTCTCAAAAGCCTACTCCCTCTATCTCCCCAAGAGAAAAGTATCTAGGACCTTAATCAAATGAGTTTCTAAGCTCATTTCTTCCTACAAAGGGGTGATTTATGGTCTCATGAAGAGGCTGCTCCATGGGCCCAAATCTGTACTGACAGTTGTGCTGTGTGTGCGCATTTGCCCGTCTGGGAAGGCAGTTCTGCATCTATTTGCATGAACTGACTTATGACACTGATATGCATTGCATATAGGAGTAGGGAGAGTTATTTTCTATGTGCTTGGAGCCTGAAACAAGATAGAATGGTATGCTGTCAGTATTTTACCTGGCTTCGTGGATTAGGGATAAATTCCAGGGGATTCATAAGTGGAGCCTGCACTGAAGGAATTCTTTTCAGAGGTATTGGTGAAAGACTGTAAACCATTAGCAGAGAGAGAAAGGAACCCCACAACTCCAGGACTGCAGCTTATTCATAGCTACACACCTTGCTTGGGCATGGCCATGGCCATAGGCACTGAAGAATGATGGTTTCTGATAGATTATTTCTCTGCCAGTGAAATGAGCCCATTTGAGCCAGATTAGATTACATTAAAGGCAAGTTTGTTGGAAAACTGCTTTTGAGTGAGTTAGCTGGCCTAAAGGATGGAGGCCAGGGGAATTGCTATGGGAAGGGCTGGAGGAAAGAGAGAATGGGTGGGCATACAGAGAGAGAAGAAGAGAGAGACCAAAATGCCTGGATTATATAGGGAGGACCCTCTGGAGGAAGAGCAGCCCAGCTTCTGGGACAGAAAGTTCAGGGTTGGGGACAGGATATGCCAGGTAGGGAATGAGGGATGCTGGGAGAACCTGAAGGCAGTTCTGCTTTGATATGTAAAATACACACCTCAGTTCCTTGTCTTCAGGTAGAAAATCAAACAGTTACCTTTAAAATGCACTTAAAAGCAGGAAAAGCCCGAACATTAAGTTAACTCTACAAACCCTGGTTGTAAAAATATTTGTCCACACACATGGTAGAACTTAAACAAAAAATCTGGAAGAAGTCCTCAGTAGAATTTCGACCAATGCCCCTCATCTACTCTGACTCTTAAATGTCATCTAAATTCTCCTTTTAAGAGTGCTAGAGCAGAGACTTTGTGAAACTAGACATAAATTACCTGGCTAAACCCTGGGATGCTTAGCATGTAAAGTCCTGAGCGTGCCATTAGCTCTGTGTAACTGATAGTCATCGAGGCTGTGGTCTAGTGTTTGTGAAAGAGAAGCCAGGACCAGACTATCTGAGCTGCTGTCTCCAACTGAATGTCTTTATCTCCTTGTATGTTGGTTTGGGAGTCAGAGCAGTATGTCATGTCTTCATCTTGCCACTTACTTAGGCAGCTTGAAGGTTAGAACAGCCAATTTTTTAGTTTCAAACAGATCCACAAGTGCTCTTCAGTGGGGGGAAAAAATTAAAACATGCTGTACTGAACATTTCCAGCAAGTGCTAGCTATTCTTATTGCTTGGTACAGATCCATCTCAACTCTGTCTTCACTGAATACAGCCCTGCAACTTTGATCTGCATGAGTGGCTGATAAACAGCATGGTACCACTGAATAATATCAGAAGTCTGTTTGTCCCATCGCCTTTTTCTATGGAATGAAAGATAAAGTGATGTATTTGATAGGCAATATTAAATAATCCAATAGTCAACAGTAGAGGGGTTCTTCAATGAATCATGACATTCTATAAACTAATCTGTTGCCATATAAAATGAAGAAATCAAAATGGTACAGGAACATCTAATGTGGTATGGGAATGATAAAGCAATGTTAAGCTAAGCCAGCGAATCACAATAATTAGTGTAAATATGTACATGAGATATGTAGAGAACATAGTAAGTAACCTTATTCAATAGTCCTTCAAGTGTTCAGTGAGCGCATACAGAATTTGGTTGACTTTTTTTCCTTAGTCATTTGCAGTGTCACCCAAGCCTGTAAACTGTCATATTTGGTCACCTGACATGACAAAGGAAAGAGGATAGAGATTGTAAAAGATAATGTGTTATGCACAGTCCCAAAGTTTGAAAAGGCATAGTGTGTTGGAGGAACTGAAGGAAGGGCAAGGTGGCTAGAACGTATTGGTCTGGAAGAGGGTGTGGTGGGCAGGAAAATAAAAAGAATGTGTTCATGTAAAGCCATGTCTGCTCAAGTTGGGCTTTTACTGTAGTAATGGAGAAAGCCAGTAGCATGATTTCTGACTTCTTTGTGTAGGACGGTCTGTAGTGTGGAAGTTCAGGAGTAAGCAGATATAATAGATGTGGCCATCATGGGAGCAGGGCAGTATGCTTCCTCTGTCTACATCACTGGGTCTCACCAGCGTGGTACTCTTTCCTTCTCTGCTCTCCTCCAAGGAGGGGTAGTTGAAATGTCTGGACATGCTTTTGTTGCTATGGCATTGTTAGCCATCATATAATACACAGGCAGCCTCTCCAGGGAGGAGTTGTCTCACAGAATGTTTGTGAGACTGAGAGTGAGAAACCAGAGACTAGCATATTCCCAGGCAGAAGGCATTCTAGGAAGTGATGGGACTTATTAAGGAACTGATTCGGAACTGGGATCAAGAGAGGAATGGGGTATGAAAGGCTGTATGTATTCCAGAACCAGGAGCCTATGACTGTAGCATACAAGGCTTCCAGGCAAGGAGTGAAAGGATACAAGCAATTCTCAAAGTTAGAATCTCAACACTTGGTACTATTTTCAACCCTGTTCTATACTTGTTACTTTGAGAAGCATCGTTGTGACTAACGAAGCATAGTTATAGTGTCAAGAAGTATATGTGATCTGCTGGTGTCACACTGCAGCCACTGAGGGGGGTGTTCATGTGCTAGGATGTGCAGGTGGGTGAATTGGCACCTGCACTTCAGCATCTTACTAAATGAGTAAGGCAAGACCTTCAAGTGGCTTTCCCAATCATAGAGAACAAATTAAAAGGCTCAGTTGGACTGGCCACTGCTTACTCTTCTGCCCTAAGCTAGACTGTTCTGTTTTGGAAGGGGTAGCCTCTAAATACTTTGGCCATGATATATGTAAGCTAAACTATTTCCCAGTGTATATCTGGAATGAGCTACAATCCAGAAATGGAGAGTATATCTGTGTTCTAGATATTAAGGCATAGTGGCCATGAAAAGCTTAAGACTAGGCAAGGTAGTATGTGTTTTTAATTCCAGGAAACAGAAGCAAGCAGATCTCTGAGTTTAAGGCCAGCCTGGGACAGAGCAAGTTGCAAATCCAGGTAGGGTGGCACATACATTTAATCTGGGCCGTACCTTTTTCTGGGGCTACATAGGGACTATGGAAAAACAAAGTGCTTGTTCTTCTTTGTTTTGCTTTCGCTTACTTACCAGCACATTTGTTGGAACTTACACTTTATACAGAAGACCAGCTGAAACACATAGCCTCATGGGACTGAAGAACTACTAGATTCTTGAACTACCCCTTTATAGCTGCCCATCGTTGGGCTATTTGGACTACAGATTATAAATCATTCCAATAATTTCCCTAAATTTGTAGAGACATTCCATAAGTTCTGTGACTCTAAAGAACTCATACACCCCTCTTCCTGAAGTACTTCTGTGTAATTCTGTATAATGGGGTTAGTGGTCTTGAAGTAGGATCATGTAGCTGAGTATACTTGGTGGTAGGATGGTCTAGGTTCTAAGAAATGGAATCACAGAAAATATCAACTGACCAGCTTGAGTATATAGAAAGGTTTGTGGTAAAGAAGTTAGAAGTGACTTCCTGACTACTTATAGGAGAAACTGGTGGTTTGAATAAGCACAGTGAATGCCTTGAACTCCTGTGTTTAGATTCACATGGTATCATGGTAGCTAGCAAGAATAGAATTCAATAGGCATCTGTATTTTCACAGTTGCTTTCTTACCTTTCTGCACCCCTATAGGGATAGATGCCATTCTCTTTGTTCTACAGCTCTTACCATTCTGTTTTCTTTGAGGAGAAACCCAAGCCCTGAAATGACACCTCCTTTCCTTTCCTGACTCAGATGGATGCCCTCTTGGACTTAATCTAGTCATGACATCCTGTTTGTCTTCCTGGTACCAGTACTCACATATGAGCCAATTATAAGACATTTGTCATTGTTTTTATACCATAACTTGGCAATTTGATTTAGACAGAGGGATTTTCTGTTGACAAAGCTAGATAGATTTCCAAGTTAGAACACGTTTATTAAAACACCAATTAGATCATACTTGTTCATCCATCACAAGACCTTTAATTTTTGTGCAGATTTGGCAGGATGTTCCAGGAATCATGTTTGCAGGAGTGAATGACTTCAACTGTCATTCTATAAGAACTATCTTGTTTCTAAATATACAGGGCCTCTATGTTCTTCTCAATGTTTTATATACTCCACTTTTGAAATACAATACAAAGCTGGTGATAATGATGATGATCAGATGCTGAAGCCCAAAGTGGTCAATCCTCCTGGGTGCTTGTGAAATTGGAAAAAGCAAAAACAAAAACAAACATACAAACAAAACAAACAAAACAAAACCAAAACAAAAAAACAGGAAAGCTCTGTTAGAAAGAGTCAGTATCAGGAAGAAAATTTGTGACCAGAGAGAATAGCAAAGGCTTTTTCTTAAGTGGATGTTTAGGTATATCTTAAAGTTGAATAGAAAACATTTTACTCTTTCCATAATTTTGATTCTTAGCCAATGTGGCTTGACAAGAGTAAGAGTTTGTGTTTTCCTAAAATGTCTCAGGGTTTTGCATTCAAATAGCTCACTACTTGTCACTGATGGGATGGATAAAAAGATCTCCTGCACACTGAAGTAAAAAATGCTGCTTGCAGGGGAGGAAATGGAAAAGAAGTGGCAGGAGCTAAGCAAGAAGGAAGGTTAAAAAAAAATCTAAGAAAGCAATGATGTGGAAAAAGCAACAGAGTGACTCAGAAGAAAAAGCCTTCAGTAAATCTTTATTGAATACTGGTTTGGGGCAAGGCCTTATGAGAGTATTAGTCAAGATGTTTGATATCAGAAATCCATCTTGAGTAAGCTTAAGCAAAAGGACAGGTCTTACTAAAAGGATTCTGGTGTAGTTTGTAGAACAGACACAACATCTCAGTTATGTGTCTGAGCATTTTTTATTCTCTCTGTCTGTAGGAAATGCTAACCTGAGCAACAGGGAGGGTGGCCTCAAGTAGCAAACTCAGGTTATTTTATTTAAGTGCCCCAAAATACAAAATTTTCTTTCATTGCTCAACTTTAACAATCCTAGGAAGAATTTGACTCAGCTCGAGTCACATATGCCCCTCTATCCCATCATGCAGCATGGAGGAATGGGCTTGTGATGGATAAGAACTTGTTATATACTCATTCTTGGCTGGTGGTGGGGTGGGGGAATCTTTATTAATGGTTACCAAGGGAATGGCATATCTCTTGTCAGAAAGAACCTATTGCCTTAAATCTTCAAGTTGGAAATAATAGAGCAGATCAGTTTTCCCTGAGCAACGAATGAAGAAAACAAAAACAAGGAGTCCAAAGAAGAGAAAAGCAAGGAGGATGCACTCTGGTACAGAGGCATGCACATCATGTTAGGGAACTAAAACATGGCTATGAATAGTTTTCTCCCTCCAAAGAAATAAAAAAAGAGGTGGCTTATTTTCAAGCCAAGTGATCATGGCTTGGGAACATAGAGTTTGTTTTCCTCAAATTCTATATTCCACCGAGGTGGCAATGTTTTTGTAACAAAGGAACAAAGAAAACCATAGATCATAAGAGTTTTTAAATACATTTTGGGTACATTGGGTAGGTAAGTTATAACAAAGCGAGGGATACCTCTGCTATAGGCTTCATGTGCTAATTGGCAGCATTCTCATTTGATTTGTGGAAACCAGGTATCTGTTATAACTTCAAAGGATTTTTATCTGTTAGTCCTGAGATGCTAGGGTAATTAAGGCAGGCCAAGATAAATCATAATTAAGCTCTGTACCAGCAAAGTCTCTCCATCTACTAATCACTATACTTTTATTAAATCATTCAGACTTTGCATACACAGCTTTTTTTCCAGGAATTCTCATGTATAGTCTCATGTAGACATGGCTAGCCTAAAACTCAGTATATAGCTGAGGATAACCTTGAATTCCTGATCTGGCTGTCTCTACCTCCTAAATTCTGGAAGTACTGGCACTCTCCACTTTGTCTGGCTATCTGTTGCTCTTGTTGTCATTTCTGATGCTAAAGACTGAACCCAGAGCTTCTTGAGTGCTCTTCCACTGAGCTAATGTTCACCCTGTTCCCCCTATCAATTTTTAAAGATCTCACTAAATTGCCCAGATAAGCCTTGAACTTTCTAACGTGCACAGCCTCTGGAGTAGCTGGAAGTATAAGTCTGTACCAATTGACCCTTTTTACTTCATTGGGTCATAAAATGAAGGCAGGATGCTTTTTTCTTCTGCTAAGATGTAGTAGCATTTTCTTATCACATCATGGACCTCATGGAGTCTCGGTATAGATCTTTTGGTAATGGCAAAGAGTACCAAGGATGGACATTTAAAGGCTACTTTGAAAACATCATATCAAAATTTAGTATCTAAACTTCCTGGTGGCTGGAACCACCAATGTCCTCAATGTTATTCAGTAAGTGTTAAGACTGTTGACTCCTGTCCTGTCATACTTTTCACTCCAGACTAGCATTCAGGGTTTTATAAAGCTCCATTTGAACCACTGCCCTCAGGTGGCCATATCCTCACCTTCCTAGGCAACACATTGAGAAGAAAGTCCTGCTACTTCAGAGCTGACTACTTTCCCTGTCTTAGGATCCAGGATAACAATGAAGAAAAGGGGACTATTGAAGAGGACCTCACAGAAGACGATAGAGAATGAAGTTTCTCAAGGAGTGCTCACTTGCCAATATGCTACCTAGCTCCTAGCCTGCTAACACTGCCTATTGAGAGCTTTGCTGGAACCCTAGGCAGAATGCCATCTAGTTTCAGCTCAACTCAACAACTGAGCTGTGGGTGACCACAGCTTGCATCACCCTTCCCTCTTGTCCTGCTATAAGCACTATCTACTAGAGTGTGGCCTCTCCCCTGTGACTAAAGCTAGACCCATTTTCTCAGCACGAGTACCTGCTTTAACATTAGTTTATGCACACAAGTGAGAAGTCCTACCTGCACCCAGACTGTGAGTGACAATTTTTGCCAGAAGAGTTTATGGACCTTACCCATGCTGGACTGTAAAAGACACTTCACCTACTCTATATGCTGTCTATCCACAAGCACAAAAATTTAGGGGAGAAGCCCTACCTCTGTGCAGACAACAGCCTCTATTTTGCTTGGACCTCCTTGTCCCCACATGAGTACATCCTCTAGAAAGAATCTGCTCTTTGCACAGCCTATGGCCTTCCACCTGCTCAGGCCTACTCTTCAATCAACTTTGGCTATTCTCCTAGCCTGCCCTTCCACTGCTCCAAGTAAGGCAAAGACTTCAAGTGTAGACATGACCTTAGAAATGCATCTGCAGGTCCCCCATTCTGATAATCTGATTTTGAGGTGGCTATAGGCTGTAGTGGGGCTTTCTGAGAACCTAGCTCTATTTTCGGAAGGCAGAATTCCTTGCTTCACTTTTGGATATACTTAAAGAGTGTGGGTGACTGGTTACACAAGTTGATGGATCTTCTGTTCTTAGGGTGCTATTATAAAACAAAGGCTCCTCTGACCACTGTAAAGGCTCAGAACCCAGTAGTTTCAGTCCATGGTGTTGGTTGCCTCAGAAGTCCTACCCAGGCACTAAGGACCTGGAGGACAACTAGAGAATTGCTGGTCTTCACTCCATGCTGAGAGATCAAAGAATCTGAGTTCTGGTGACTGGAATGGATGGTGTTGGCATCAAGAAAGATGCACTCATGAGAAAGGAGCACAGGGAGACAAGCTTCAAAAACACTTAGTGAAGTCGTCAAGGCAAAAAGTGAAGACAACTATTTGAGAAGAAAGCAAGTAGGAATGCAAAAGAGAAAGAAGAGGGCCAAGGAGAGAGCAGACAGACACTTGGAGGATAAATATCTCATGAAAGTATAGGATGAACACAACGGTAGCCGTAGGAGAAGAGTGACAGATACAACCTAAAATATGGAAGTTCAGCTGAGTCTGCCTAGTGTCTCAGGAGATAAGGTCCCTGGGATCAGTGCTTCATGGTCTCACTAGTCTCTTCACAAAAGAAATCAGCCACATCAGAGGTCTTATTTTCTGTCGTATCCTTGTAAATTGATTACTTTCCACCAGGTACTAATTTGTTATATCCCATAGGTATAACCAGCACTGTTAAAATAAACATGTGAAATTTGGAGTGAGAGTCATTATGAAACTACGATAGTAGAAAACATCCATTGATAGAATGATGAAGAGAGGCTGGGTTGAAGCCAGACAGTATGAGGCCTCTCTGTAAGTTATTTCACCTCTTGGGACCCTTATGTATTCTATCATTCGCTAGCACCAAGATATTGAACTGCATCCAGGATGGAGAGTTATTTCATCCAATGTACCAATTCTGACCCATTGGCAGCAGGAAGAGTGTGTTTTGGGGTAAATATATAATACCAATGTAGGTAATATGTTTAACCATAACCTGACATTTATTGGGAAATGATTTACCAAGAGTTTTGCACATGCCACATGAGAAACCTTTTCCCAGGGGATATATGAGGAAAGTAGGCTAGCTCTCCTTCTCTGTAACCAAAACTCTTGCTCAATTTTAACTGGTGACATCCCTGGAGTAATAGTATTTATCATTCCTCTCCTAGTTTTTCATTTCATAGTGGTATGTAACTGTTTGTGGCACTGATTTCCTTGAGAATATGCTAGTAGCTACATATCTCTACTCTAATGAACATGAACATCTCATGTTCTGTAAAACATTTGAGGAGTATCATGGTTCCCAGGAAGACCAAATACTTCTTCCAAGGAGAAAGTCCTAGAGGGAATCAGGGATCCCAAATTGAGCACCCCTGATATTTAGTTTAATATTATTTTGTTTGGTATGATTATACACGTCTAGTTATGAATTGAGCAGTTAGAAAATATTATTACATATTAAATAAAAGATCTGTCAAAGCTAAGGAACATGCTTGAATAAACAAACAACATCCAAGAAAGAAAACCACTGAGAGGTTTTTATTTCTTAAATGACTAATTGGTTATTTTACTTAAGATGACAGGGGTGGAGTGAAATAGTCTGTTCCTTTGTAGAGATGAAAATCCCTGTTTTTATTTATTCATAAATACACCAAGGTGTTTGGATGAATGACTCCCTAAGTAAGGTCTATGATGCTTGGGATACATTAATATTCCAGTATAAAATTGAAGATTCGTTAGTGAATTCTTTACACATGGAATTGTATTTAACCTATTATCTTGGATGAGTGGATCCAGATTTTGAGGTATATACAAATTGCCCCGCCTTTCTGTAAATGCCAATTGCCAGCTCTGAAAGTCCCTGAGTTTGTGAGGTGAGCAAAGAAGTGTGCAACTTTAAAAGTAAAGATTCTGATGCAGGTAGCCCCAGGATTGCATGTTGAAAGTACTGCATTCCGCTGCTAAGACGAAGATCAGACTCAGCTTTTTATTCTAATACAGTTGTGTTCAAAATGGCTACTTGATAGTGTGTGCTCAAAAACCTGAAGTGATCTTCCTTGAATGAATCCAAGAAAAATTGGCTGTGCTTCGAAACAACTTGAAGAGCACTGTATACCATTATATGTAGAGTTACGGAAAATGTTAACACCACACCATATGTCTTAGGAACTGCAGCTAAACTTTCTATATAATGCTTTTTTTCAATATGCTGATCATTTTAAGTTGCCCATTTTCTAATATAGTAAAAGGAGCTGCATGTGTTCTATAATTCAGCAAAAGTGAAAGACGTGATTTGATTTTTCATTATTTTTTATTATTCAAATGTACCTTTCAAATACATGCTATTTTGTAATATGTACATTTAGGTCACTTAATGTCATTTTTTCAGTGTTTGAATTACTCTGGTTTCATTTTAAAAGCCATAGAACTCTCTCTCTCTCTCTCTCTCTCTCTCTCTCTCTCTCTCTCTCTCTC
>JADRCD010228483.1:0-44966 GCA_019843815.1 Montemys delectorum
AAACTGCAGACACCCTCACTTCTACAGAGTTTGCTAATCAACATGGGAATGCAAGGACCAATCTGAGGCTGAGGAGAAACACCCAAAGGGATAACCAAGAAGGGCACTGAGTGTTGACATGGGGCTGGGATGCTATCTGATCCTACCAGCCAGACTGGGAAAGCTAGGGTCTTGCAGAGGGACAGAAGGAAGGGTCTCTACTCCATAGTGAAGATTTATAACAGGCTGGGCACAGCTCTTTACTTTCTAAATAAATCATGAAAAGAAGTATCAAAAGGACCTGCCTTCCTAATAACATCACTGTCTCCCACAACATAGTTCAAGAATACAGGAATTTAAAATGTACAGCTCCCTTTATGACAAAGTTTATAATTTATAATATCTGACCAAAAACACTATTCTTAGTCAGATATGGTGGTAGATGCTTGTAATCCCAGCACATTAGGCAAAGGATTACTATCTGTTCAAGGCCAGCCTGGTATACATAATGAGTTCCAACATAGCCAGGGCTAGACAGTGAGACCCTGTTTTTTTTTTTTTTTAAAAAAAACAAAAACAAAAACAAAAACAAAAAAAACCTATACTTCCAAAACTATAGGAAATATATTCTTTAATAAATGGGAAAGGGACCAATAAAAATTTAACCTAGAATTAACACAGATATTAGAGTGACCTGCAGTGGTTTTGAACCAGTTTTCTGGAGCCATAGTGTATATGTTAAAGTCAATACAAGGAAGAATGAACTGAAAAAAAAAAAAACTCTGTAAGATGGTATTCAGGGTATATTAAATAGTGCAAAGAAAATACTAGTGAATTGGTGGCAGAATGAATTCTGGGGAGTAGCTTCTGGTACCTTTAATGCACATATAGTTACAGTACATAAAAATAATGGGAGACAATATAAGACATTTTAAGAAATAATGACTAAGGTTTTTCAAATTTTATGTAAAATATAAACACAAAGATCCAAGAAGAAAAAGGAGAGAAAACCAAATTTAAGCCCAAGCAACATGAGGAAAACTGCATTATGATTTAACAAAAATAAAGAGAGAAATACTAAAGGCAGCTAAACTGAAAATATCCAGTATTCAACATTCATACTTCAGTAAGAAAGAGGACTCCTTAATGCATGTAACAATACACCAGAGGAAAGATGATAAGCAGAACAAACTTAAAATCACCCTAACTATGTAACTCTGTGAACTGTTTTTGTGTTTAGGGATACTAGGATAAACCTAGGGCCTTGCATGAGCCAAGTGAGCTACACTAAGATACACCCCAGCTTCTAAACCTAATTTTCAGTGAGACTTATAGACTCACCGTTAAAGCAGTTGCCAAGGAAACAGTCCAGAAATATTTGGAACCAAGACTGGTATAACCTTAGACTTCCAAGATGATTTCACAGTTCCTTTGTATGTGTAAATATGTGCCCAGTTTTATTTTCTGTACCAAGAACAATCTTATTATTCGTGGTGAGGCTTTGATTATACAGACAAGTATCTCAACTCGGTGTCTCTTCTAATGAAAGCTCGTTTGGGTGTCATTTAAGATTAAACCAAGTGTATAGTCCATTTGACTCAAGAAAATCATGGTTCTTCTTTATTAGAATTTGTTAGTAGCATCTATGAGAGCCTACTTCTTTGATTCTGCTATATAGTTGAACTGTTCTCTGGGAGGTCCAGCTGTTAGATAATTGGGTCAGATTTATGAATGACAGAATGGCAACTTGGGCAAAAACCCTGGGAAGGGAAATCATAGAGGAAGCAAAAGCAGATGGGAAAGACTTGTGTCATGTGATGACTGCACCCAGGGAGCTTTAGGTTCACTGTTCAGGGATGCCCAGAAAATGTCCACCCTGAATACCCAGTTGCTTATATATAGCTCTGCATTTCAATTCTGCCTGAGTTGTAATTCAGGGGGAGTGTCCTTCAATTGCTCCATTGCTAGATGGTATTAGTCATAAGGTACATCGTTCAGAAAATAAAGTTACTTTATAATAGCTAGTGAAAGCTTTCAGGTGTGCATTGAGAAGTAGTTTTAAAGGCCTGCACTTAAGTAATTTTATGAGCACTCTTGGCTTAGTTTGTAGTATTGGGTGTGGACAAAGTGAGCTGATGAAGAAGATCAAGCGGTCATGAGTACTTCCTTGATCGTGTCCAATCAGGAATGAAATACAGGCTGCTTCACCAGCCACACCTCCTCTCTCCACAGGCTAAAAATGTGTCTGCCTCAACAACAGCTCAGTTAACACTTGCTCGGTTCATGCAAGGGGCTGGATGCATTCTACCAACTTCCCACAAAACACACAGACACACACACACCAGTTTAGATGACATAGTCACAGTACTTTTCCATTTGTTCTGCTCATCAGCAGTATGAGGGCACACTGTGACATGCTTTAAAGCAGTGTTCTCCGTCTCGGGCTTACAACCCCTTTGGGGGTCACCTAAGACCATCAGTAAACACAGATATTCATAATAGCAACACAATTAAAGTTGTGAAGTCGCAACAAAAATAATATTATGGTTGAGAATCCTGACAACATGAGGAACTTTATTAAAGGGTGGCAGCATTAGGAAGATTGAGAAGCCCTGCTCTGCAGAGGCCTCTTTCTTATTGCAGTTCACATGATGAGGGCTGACAGAAAGACAAAAACCTTCCTGTCCTCCTGCCTGCGTAGTAAGCTGTTGGAGCCAATGGGCATAAAGTTATAAGTGCAACCCTTCTAGCAAGACCATAGTCAAGACACAGTCCATACACACATGAATACACATTCTCTAGTGTGATTCCTGCTGTCTCTCAGGTAAATGACAGTATTTTAGCTTCTTGTCATTTATTTCCTTCCTTCCAAAGCATGTCTGAATATGAGGAGAGGTGACTTGTTTTCCTGAAAAACTTTATTTCTTGAAAAAAAAAATGCCATATGCTGCCAAAGGTGCCACTTCAGAAATCTACACATATCCTATAGTGGCTGGGCTTATACAAATTTCACTTTTTCATATCCCTAATAGTGTGCCAGTGAGATCACTAAGTGGTAAATGAAGTGTAAAGTCCCATGGCAGCCTATGTTTAGGAGGTGGTCAGCAGGCCCATGTGGGCTTTGAATAAGGTAGGTTTCAGTAAGGATTCACATAGGTGCCATGAGAAACATAAACCTAGATGGTGAAGGAAACTGATGTACTTAATTGCCACAGATATGTCCAAGTGTGACAGAGTTGGAGAGCTTTGTAAACAGGCCTGTGTCAGATCATATCTACGCTATGGGGTAAGACAAACCTTGCAGCATATCTTGAGACTATTGGAGGTGACAGAGCTAAGTAGTAGCAAGTTCCCAGAACATGTGATTGCTTTCTATTGAACCAAAGTCCATTTAAGTCCACTTTCTCTCTTTAGTACTCTTAAATTATCCATCTGCTAACTCTGTTGTTGCTCTTGTAGAATCAAATCCAGAAGGAGCTCAGGCTTTCCATTCCTCCTCCAGCCTTGCCAGATGGAGCTGCCATCCCATCTGCCTGAACTTCCCTTGGAGCATCCTCACTTTCATCCTGCTCATCCTTAAGGCAACAGCTTTCAAACCTCTTGCTGCACCCCTTCTTGTGGCTTCCTATCTCTTCCGTAAAGCAACCCTATAGAGGTCAGCGATGCTAAGGCTACCTAGCCCCCAGGACTGAGCCTAGCTCCTGCTCTCTCACACAATTGGCCTCTTTCCACCTACTCTGATCCATCCACTTGCCCTAGGGTACTGACTTGGTTTTCCTCCAGAAAACAAGCTGCTGCTCTCACACACAGCCTATCAGAGCCTCAATGGGACAGTCTCTCTGTGTCACATCTGCATCCACCATGAGCACCTCCTTTCTAGGAGGGTGTCTGCTACATGTCAGCACCCTGCCTACTGTATTCCTAAGGGCTGGGTCGGTTCCTGGGATACAGTGGTGCTTCATCCTGTCAGGGTTAACACTGACACTACACACTACTGGGAAAGAGGCCTAGAATTCAGTGGGAAGGTTCGGGGCTGAAATTCACAACACCTGTGGTTGACTCTAAGCCCTGACCTTGATACTTAGCACCTGTCTGACCTTAAACAACACCAAGACCTGGTGAGTAGGCTTGTTCTCCTTCCCTAAAGATGGAGCCTGGCACAGAAAGAAATGCATTGAGCTCTAAAAGGCTGGAGAGTCTGTGGCTTATGCTAGCTAGCCATCTACCAATTGGGGATGAAGTAGGACTTGATAGCATGAGCTATTTAGTTTTCTATTAATTGAGGAATTTCTTGCCTTGAGAAAATTAGAGGCACACCGGTGCCTCTGGAGCCAGCAAGTGAGGCAGCCTCCTTTCTACAGAATGCTGTAGTTGTGCTGCGAAAGCTGGGGACATAGCTCCTGTCCTGTCTGTGATTCCACACTTTTAATGTTTCTTTACTTAAATATTTGTGAAAATGAAATGTCTTAATATCCAACAGGTGGCACAGCCCATAGCTCTAAAACCAAATTTAAATACTGATAACTTCAGTAATCTGAAAATACAATGTTTTTCTATTATATAAAATATAATTTTATTAACTCTTTGAAAAATTCACTTATGTATACAACATAGTAATGACAATTTTTTTGTTTTGTTTTAAGACAAAAATGTCTTGTATGTCTTTCTACATAGCCTTGGTTGTCCTCAACCTCACTACATAGACCAGGCTGACCTCGAACTCACAGTGACCCTCCTACTTCTGCCTCCCAAGTACTAAGATTAAAAGTATGGGCCGCCATGCTCAGCCTATAATCTCATTTTTTAAGTGTTTAATGCATCCTCACCTGATAACACTCATTTATTCACTCCTTTACTTTTCTGGCACCTCAGGAAGACCCAAGCAGAGCCAGCCTGGAAACCTTTGTCAACCTGATGTTAGAGCAACCTTTGTCAGCGTGTTGTGTGGTCTCACCTGGAACTGCCATAGCAAACATGCCAAAGTGCTTTTCTTACAGGGAGAGAGGTGGTCATTGGCACTAGTCCATCTATTAGTTTTATAACACAAATACAAAGCAGCATGGACGGTCTGTTTATCTATAGCCCTTATATACAAATTATGTATTATTAAGTAGCTGCATGTACACATAGAGGTAGTGTCTCATCAGTGGGGCAGGAGGAAGTTTTGTGTCTACCAGAGTCCAAAGGAAAACACTTTGCAGAGAACAAGAAGCAGAGGGTCCCGGAGCCTGTTGACACTCATTCATCCTCAGCCTCTACTCTAGAAGCCTTCCCAGCTGACCTCCCAGCAAGAGCATTGTGATTATGCAGCCGCACACTTGCTTCTGGGTGTGGCTTCCCTGACTGCATACTTAAGCACAGGTTACAAATATTTGGCATGATTCCTCCCTCTGTGGGAACTAGACAAGTCATAACTCCGTGAGCACTCTACACTGTTGAGCAGGAAGGAGGCCGCGTCATCTCGGGTTTCAGAGTGCAGAGCTTGAGAAACTCAACTCAGCCCTCAACTTGCAGCTCCTGGCTGCAGGCAGGAAAGGCTTGGTAATAAGAGTGACTGACGCCTCTTCCCCACCACCACCTCCACACAACACCAAGGCAGGCCAGAGCCCTCCAGAGAGTTTCTAGTGCAGATTGGCCTTATGGATTGAAAATGACTGTGTCCTCTGCCTCAAGGCATCGTCATTGGGCATGAGAAAGAAATGTAGGTTCATATCTATCCCTGTGCCAAAAAAACAACTTCAGTAAGTGGTATTCAGCAATGTGCTAAGACATACGCAGACTGTCGTTGCATCTTAGCACTAAAGAAATTACCAAAGCCAAGAAGTGTTGAGTGGAATGGCTATAGTCTTTCCTCTTGAGATTTAGTGTCTGAAATTGCCACCTGGCCTTTCCAGTTGCTTTCTGTGTACTTTATACAGTTCACCCAAGTAAATGTCAAAGTTTGGATATCTGTGTACCATGGCATGAACATGAAAACACACACACAAATATGAGTGGGTAATATCTCAGTCCATAGACTCCATTTAAGTCTGAAAATTTCAACAGCTTTGTAATGTCAACATAAAGGAGATAAAGAATATACTATCAAGTAGCATTTTAATAATGTATTTGCTTTATTAAAATCACTTAGCAAACCAAGAACCACATTGTTTATATAACTGAAACCAAAGAGTAATAGCGAAACTTGGCATTCCTATTACCTCCCTTTATCTAAGTGTCTGGGGGCTGGAGCTTACAGGGCCTCATGACCCTGATTTGGGTGGAGGTTATTTTTGTTTTAAGGTAAATAACTTTTAGGGCAGTTTTGTGTCAAGTGCTTACAGAACATAGGCAACATACAACCCTAAGAACAGTGTGGCTTCAGTAACAGGTGGTTTTCACAGGCCTATGACATCAGTGACCACCAGCTAGAGGATGATTGGCAGGTTACCAAGTCTGTTCACTTCGGTTCAGGTACATAGATGATTTAAGCCCCAGCTCTTACAATGTAACTAACTTAAAATTACCTACTTTCCAGGCATACTTTTAGAGTTTAGCAGTGTTGTATTTGCCTAACCTCATTGCACACTCCTTCCTGTCTTCACCACCATGAAGAAGGGCTTTCTGTCAGAATGCCCTTCTTCCCCCTGCAGAAGTGTCTCCCCAGTTCAACCGCCTGAGAGTATCACTTGGTCTGCATCTTCTGTCTTTCATGCAGCGCTGTTTCTTTGAGAGCCACCTGGAAGTTTCATGGTGTAGTTAAATGCTGTTGGCGCAATCCCAACCTGAAGGTTTCGGGGAGGCTGTTTCCTTTTGGGATCTGAGCACTGGTGCTGGGGATGTTTCCATGCAAGGCATATGCTGAATGTATTTTCCTCCTCTGGTATGGATACTTGGGGATGGACATGCTCACTGAGGATGGGTATTTGTTACTTGGTAGGAAGAGTCGGCCAAGACTCTTTCCCAAATTGGCTCTGCCCTTTCTCACTGCCACTAGCAACATAGGGTTTTCAGCTGCCCACACCCTAGTTAGTATTTACATGTCAGGCAGGAGTCCTCATAGCAGCACTAAGTTCAGTCCTGTTGCTAGTGTTCCCATTTTGCAGAAGAGGAAATTAAAGAATCGGTGACTAGTCTGAAACACTGACCTAAGAGATGGGAAAGTCAGTTTTACTAACGGCAAAACCCACTATTTTGAGGACCAAAATTACTGCAATTCAATATTGAACCCTTTTATCGATACTCTAGAAGATTTTAGATATAACTTCATTGGTTATATGTAAGAAAACAAGAAACTACTAACCTCATCTCATGAAGTGTAGGTTCCAGTCTGAACATACACAAAGGAACCAAAAAGTTAAGTTTAGAGGTAAGACAGGGGAGAGAAAACAACGTCTCCTATCATCAAGCTTTATGCAATGAATTAGTGCATCATGTCACTTCTGAATGATCCCAGCCTTCCTTAAAAGCAATTAAAGCAAACAACCACATTCAAATTGCTAAATTTAGGAGAAAATCCAACACCAGAGCCTGATACCTGACCTGAGCTTCTAAAATCAACAAAGTTACTGAATTAAGTTCTAGAATGAAGGGGGCTTAAGGCCCAGATCCTTAAGCCTTGACCCCAGTGTGACAGACATGTGCTATGGGATCCAGTTTAGAAGCCACAGGAAACTGATACAGCCAGCTCCAGGCATGGTCACTTCAACAGAGTATGTGGGTTTTCCTCCTTTGTAGGGTCCATGCAGAGCCCCATCTTAGGGAGTTCTAGGACCAACTTGGACAATAGAAGAGCTTCCTTTATTTAAATTTAAGTACCTACAAATTTGAAACACACTCCATTTTTCAGATTTTGTTTCTGTGAAACAAGCCTTTCAACACTGGGCCCACATTTCCTGGTTGAGTTGTCTACTGACTGACCAGAGTAGATCGAGAGCTGGCAAAGTGACTAGAGCAGCTAAAGGGCACCCAGCAGAATCCCGTCAGTATTTGTATGCTTGCTGAAGCTAAGTGGAGTGGAGGGGGGTGGGGGGGATGGCTCCAAGTACTGCAAGCACTGCCATTATTCTGCTAAAGGTGTGGCATGGTGCAGAGTGTGAGGAGGTCTGTTGGAACAAGCTTCTTGTCCTTTTTGCTTCATGTTTGTCTTAGAATAAAATTGTAGACTAGGGCCAGGAAGATGACTTAGCCAGTAGCAGCACTTGGCCTGATGAACTGAGTTCAATCCCTGGGACCCAAATAGTACACAGTGGAAGGGAAAAAACTGACTCCAACACGTCCTTATCTGCCTGGATGCCCACACAAATGCAGACACACACACACACACACACACACACACACACACACACACAAATACAAAGCTTTAAAATCCATAGAAAATAGCCATTAAGAAAAGGAATAAATTATAAATTAAAATTAATGAATCTCATGAAATTATAGTTGCATCTACTTAGGAAGTTAAGACATACATTTTTAGCAAACATAAAAGATTTGGAAGAAAGAACATTAAATGCGAATGAACAAAATCCAAAAGCTGAGAAGCTTGTAGGTGAAAGAGCCATGGCTTGGTGACAAACAGTCCCATAATGTTTCCACACAGGCATGCTAACTGAATGACCGGTTGATTGAGTGATTGGTTGTTGGTTAGTGTGTGTGTTTTTAGAAATTCACAGCATCTTCTATATTTATCTTTAAGGGCTTTATTGTGATGGTTCAGATCAGAAAGCTTGGTAGGATTTGATGTTCCTTCTATACTCTTATACCACTTATTGTCTGTTCACTGTCTCTCTGGTAATGGCAAACCCCTCCTGTGTGTGCCCCTGCTGCCACCTGGACCTGTCACCTGACACACACGGTTTTCCCACTTTGTCCTGAATAGAACATCTTCCATCATTTATAACAACTTCAGTTCTAAACCCCGAAGGCTGCTTTATTCCTGTGGCACTTTTGGATCTATGTGTGCAAAAACAGCAGCTTGAAAAGTTACCCAGCCATGTGACAGGATTTGCAGTGTGATGTCACACAATCCAGTCTAACAGGTACCAGCATGTCTGGGTGGCAGGAAACTGCCAAGAGGCAGATGCTCAGACACATTCCCTCCTGCACAGACACACTCATGCCCATTGTATACATATGTGTGAAAACTGTGTACGTGTGTGTAAGTCTGTATGTATCTGAGTATGTGTGTTTCTTCTCATTCTAAAGACACATGAGGACTTTTTGAATGCCAGACCAGACCAAGAATTAGATTATCTATGAACTCCACCTGTGACTTTTCTTTAGGAAACATTATCCAGGATAATTGGTCATAGCATGAATCCTGTCCAAGAGGTCATTCCATCAGTGACAAAAGCAACAGACTTCCTGAAATTTGCCTGATATCCTAAGAAATAAATAGTGGTTATAGAAGTCATTGTGTGGCTCTGACATATGAATGTGTGACATCATTTACACCTTGCCCCTAGAGCTCCTTTATTTAATACAAGAGTCACACCTGATCAGTGCAGCATTGCTTGAGCTGAGCCACCTTCCAAGAGAGGTAGAGCAGAAGGCAAGCATCTGGCACAGGGCAGAGTCAGAAATGATCTCCAACCCAAGGCTTGAGTCCTACAGTACTGATAAAAAGGTGGAAGGTCTGAAAGGGAACGTAGCAATCCGGGCACAGGGGTGCTGGTAGTTGTGGTTGGGACTTTAGGACATTTAGCTCGTAGTACACTTCAGACCATATTCACTGAAAACTGTCCACCTATTCTGCCCACTAACTGTACTATCAGCACCATGTCTTAACTTTTTTTTTTTGAAAGATACCAAAAGGAGGCAGATTGATAAAGGATGCAAAGATGGCTGATAGCTTCCGAGAATCAGTGGAAGTTGCCTCTGAGGCCTAGTGATGGTGGACCCCTGATGTGAAGTATAGCATATTGTCCAAGGCAGCAGAATCTTCTCTTTGTGACTAACTAAAAACATAATCTACAAGGGTAGGCATAATTTCAGCATACTAAGTCTAATGTGTAAAATTATAGACTAGTTGAAATTAATGATCAGTGTAGCAGGATTTTGTGCAATATGGCTATGGGTTGTCCATGCTATGTCATCTAAGAACAATATATTCTATTGTCAATCTTTTATTTTGTTTTCTTTCTTTTTTTTCCCTCCCTTGTCTCCAGGAGACCAATTAATTGTTCAAAGGTAATATACAGAGATTTCAAGAGCATTTACTTTGGCACAGTCTGTGCCCCTTTGTGGTCTGGCTGACAATAAAGCTAAAATTTGTTTTGTAATGAAGGTTCCAGTTAGACTGGAATCCCTTTGAAGTCCCTGCAGTTTGCTGTTGTGAGAGCTCAAAATATTATTTAACTGCAATAAAACACTCTCTGTGTTATCAAAATATGGTGCACATTGAACTGTAGCAATTCACAGTGACTGAATTCTCTTTGGAGATGTCTACCACTAGTGGAGCCTGCAGCACAGAAAGAAATGCATTTCTCCCTGTTCATTTAGAGTATAATCCTCACTGGGAGCCTTTCATGGATCTGAGCCTCCCCAAGGTCAGTACCAGCCAGTGTGGGAGCAGAAAACAAATCTGAAAAGTGGCATTAGCCAGGTCACACTTACCTAGCTGATAATTATGAGAGAGTTCCATGCCAGTTGTTCTAAAGGTTTGGCTTCTCTTGCATCAGCTGACCTAAATTATTTAATGATGTTGTCACCTCTAAATAAATATAGGCATTGTCCTGCTCTCTATTTATATTTTAAAACTCTTTCCCATCCACCCCCACAGCCTGGAACAATTCAGGTACCACAGTAGAACAGGTGTCAGAAGCCAGTGCTCACCAGTTTAGAGCCAGAGCTACAGTGGGGCTTCACACAAGCTCTACGGTACAGTGCTCTCAGGACAGAAGTGTTTGGGAACTACTGTCTTAAGCTTTCCACATAAAAGTCTCAGCCAAATGGTCTTCCTTTATCAGCACAGTGTGCTAGAAAGAGAATAATTTGTATGTATATGTGAGTGTGGATGTGTGCATTGTGTCACATAAGTCTTCTGAGAAGCACTTTTCAGTGAGGGTCATTTTAGCAAACGGCACTCATTTAATCAGTGTTTTTTCCTTGCTATCCTATCCAGGTATCCGAGTGTGTCATGGAACATACTTTCCTTAAAGAATAATGCCTGACTTCATAATGTTGGGTGCACAGCTGTGCTATGTTCCATTGTGTGTATAAATAAAAGGACTTAGGGGCTTGTTTGTGGTGTGCTTGTTTCTTTCTAGGTTGGAGGACAACTTGTGAATGTCAGTTCTGTCCTCCTACTGCATGGGGTTTAGTGATAGAACTCAAGCCTTCAGTGTTAGCAGCAAGCACCTTTACCTGCTCAGCCATCTAGCTAGCCCATGTCTAGGATTGTTAATGATAGAAGAAATGCCTGAGAAAATATTTTGCCACAGGAAAATTCCTCCTTATAGAAATTATAAAAGAATCATACAGAAAAATAATTAGAAAACTCACTTTAGTTCTTCATCTTTAACTGAAGTTAAAATGTATAAACCCTGTCTGTTTTCTGTCCCATCCCTGTCTCGTGTGTTACTGCTGATTCACAGCAAAATGGTGCCTTCCTTTATCGGCACAGTGTGGTAGAGAGAGAACACTTTGTATGTACATGTATTTGTCCAAATTGCATTAAGTTAAGGACAAAATGATACCAAAAGTCCTCAGTATGCTTGAGGCTTCAGTGCAACAGACATGGAAGCATCACTTTCCCCTCAGCAAAAGAAGAAAGAGAAACAAGGGAAAGTCACAGCCCTTCCAAGAAACACTAGAAAATCAAGGCTGCACAGCAAACCACCACCCCGGCCAGAGAAATGCATGGCCCAGAGAGTTAGATCTTACCCAAGGTAGAAGCTGCTCCTGAAGCCAGCAGGAGCCCTGGAAGGCCAGTGGTTGTGGACTAATGAAGTAAAGCTCTCTCCAGGCTGGCCTGCACTGTTTTACTTCTTACCAGTTTCTCAAGGTAAAGATCATGGGGGGTGGGGGGGGGGGGGGAGAAACCTTCTCATGCCTGTGGCAAGAAGAGAAGGAAAGTAATCATTTATGTATATACAGCCAGAACTCCTTAACAACAGCTTTCCCTAAAGGAGAGATCTACCACAGCCTAACTGACCTGAAGGAAGGCAAACATTAGCTTCAACCTTATTCCTGACTGCTGAAAAAAGGGAAATCAAATAAAAGTGGGAAACAAAAGCAAAGACACTGTAGGGAAGTGTAAACTCTGTCAGGCTTGTACCCAGAAGTAAACACAGCCTAACTCCTGGACCTCACAGGAATTGACCTGTTTGCCTCAGTGTCCCAATCCAAATACATCACTCTGGCTTCTGACTATGAGCCTGCTAAAAGGCGGTTAACACAATGTAAGAGGCAAAGCAGTCATCAGAAACAGACTCACCTATAAAAGCATTATCAAATCTGGACTTTAAAACTGTTACTATGATTGTAGACTAAGCTCTGTAAAGAAGGAGGTGGGGACCGTGTATAAGAACAGGTGGGTAAGTAGACAGAAAAGTGGGAACTCAAAAGGTGATATCACAATTGCACAAAGTGATAAAACATTGCACAAAAAAGTGACAAATGCCCTAAGAGGGCTCATGAGGACACTGCCAAAAATGTGGAAACTGAAGGCTTGTGAGTAGAAACTTGTAGTATTCCAAAGCAAACAGAGGAAAGGAGAGAACAGCAGCAACAAACATCTTAAGAGAGTAGAAGACTTACATGTAACCCAGGCATGGTACGTCACATTTGTAGAATAGTTCCATCAACAAAGTGAAAAATAGATTCTCTTCAAGCTCATATGACATTCCCACCAGGATAGATGACATTCTGGGTCGTAAAACGATCCCTAAGAAATTTAAAAGACTAGAAATCAGCTGATCTATGCTATCAGACAACCATGGAATAAAACTACAAGTCAATAAAAGAACTATAGCTGGACACTTCTAAAAGATTGTTGATTAAATAACATGATCAGAGGAATATCAAGAGAGATCAGTTTCTACAATACTTTATACTAAACAAGTCAAAATGCATGGGATACTGCAAAAGCAACTTTGTCAAAAGTCACGTATGAAATAGATCATTTGAATAAGCCTGTATTTATAAAAGACATTGAATTAAGAATGAACAACCTTCTAACACAGAAAGCAATAGGCTAAATGACTTCACTGCTGAATTCTACCAGGTCTTTGAAGAAGTTGTAAACATTTTTTTATCATCTCTGTCAGAAAATAGATATGGTTGGAAACTTTCTAAGTCATTGTAACCTAGTACTAAACCACAGAAAGGAAATTTTTAGCAATATCTATCAAAAACATAGGTGTTAATTTAGCAAATCAATACAACTTTATATAAGAAAAATACTATATACCATAACATAGCAGGGTTTCTAGTTATATAGGCCCTCACTGGAAAATAGGTCAGTAGGTTAAAGAAGAAAAATCATATGCAAAAAGAATATGCAAAACATGTGACTAAGTCAAATATCTAATGATAATTTTTTAAGTCTCAATGAGTTATATAGGATATATATAGGATAAATAGGATACTTCCCTTAACATTCTATAGATGTTTCTATGAAAATACAGCTAACACTTGCAGGCCTGACAGCCTGAGTTCCAGAAGTTCCAGAATGCATTTGGTGGAAGGAGAGAACAGACTTCCATAGGTTGTCCTCTGACCTCCCTTTGCATGCCCATGTCCATATGCAGTAATATAGAAAAATTAAACATAAATGTAAAAAGATGAAGAATAGGCAATGGTATCCTTTTTCACCACTAATACTCAACATTGCAGTGGACATCATTGGCAATATAGTAGCATAAGAAAAATGAATAAACATCATACAGACTGGGATGGGAGGAATTACACTGTCTTTGTTCACAGATGGCACAATGGTCTCTATAGAAAATCTTAGAGAATTCTTGGAATTTACAGAGAATTTTAACAAGGTTTCAGGATGCAGGGTCAATATATAAACATCATTTATTTTCATGTATTCTAGTAACAAACAAGTACAACTTAAAATTTAAAACATAATTTACATTAACCCTATAAGTGGAGAAATATTTATATCTTAAGTTGACATATTATAAGGTATATATAAGGAAATATACAATGTTCTAATAGAATTAAAGATGGCCTACATAAAAGGAGGGAAATTCCATAATAATGATAGAAATCTCAGCATTAATAACATATTATTGAGACCTTTTGAAACTTGAACTATAGATTTAATTAAATACCAATCAAAATTATGAGAATAACTTATGGATTTTAAAAACTGATAACAGTTTAAATAGGAAAGCATAAGTCCCAAAATAATTAACACAGTATTCTATATAGCAAAAGCAGAAACTGGGACTACTTGACTTTAAGACTAATCATAAAACTAAGTTGATCAGGACAAGTTGGTACTGGTAAAAGCACAAATAAAAAGTAAAGAGAAACTTAGGTTCATACACATCCACTCAGCTGAACTCTGACATAGGAGAAAAGGTCACCAAATAGGAAGAGTGGGCCATCATTTGAATACTTGTACTTAGACCAGTTGGACATTCACATGCAAATGATGAGTACAGACACAATCCTTATGTTGTTTATGAAACAAACTGAAATGTATCATTGGTCTAAATACAGCAGCTAAAAAGCTTCTCGAAGATAATATAGGAGCAAAATCTTGGGTTTTAGTGATGAAATTTACAACACAAAAAAAGCACTATTTCTAAAAGTAAAGCTGAGAAATGAAAAGTCATTGAATTTTAATCCAGAATACTTAATACCACCAGATTTGGGATAAGATGTGTGACAATAAGAACTCTCATCCACTGCTGTTGACCAATGCAAAAATGATGCAACCACTTTGCTGAAAAGCTAAATGCTTTATCTTCCAAACACAGTTGTGCTGATAGGTAGGTAGATGCCCAACTAACTCTATTACAACTCATCTCCGTGTAAAGACCTACACGTGACCTCTATAGCAACATTATTTAAAATTGACAAGTACTAATAAATGCACCTGAGGGTCACTTTCTATGACTAAGGGGATAAACTATGTTCCTAAAAGGGAATGCAGCAAAAAAGCTGTCAAGGCAAAGCATGACAGCACAATCCGGCACATAATCCTAGCACATTGGAGGCAGAAACAGAAGGATCACAAGTTTGAAGCCAACTTGAGCTACATGCTAATACCCTATGTCAAACAAACAAATAAAATCTAGTTTCTTAGTATTATTAAATATAATATTAGCCGAAACTGTTTTGTTGATGGTTTTCAAATTTCTTGAGAATATTTTAAAGATAACTAGTGATGTACTACATTAATTGACTGAGTTGTCAATTGTTTTTAAAAAAAAAAAATAAGAAACCATGGGAGAGCATAACTAAGAGAACTACTATTCCTAAGAGAAACTGGTCTAAGAAAGTTATATACTGTATGTTGCCAGCTGTATGCCAGGACAAAACAAGATAAAATTAAAAACTAATGGTTGCCCAGATCTAGAGGAGGAGGGACAAGAAGAACAAGCAGCGCGGTGCTACTTGAGGCAGGAGCACTTTTCTACGTGAGATATGACATCATATATCAAAGCTCTCAGAATTGTGCAATAAAGAGTGAACTCATATAAGCCATGAACTTAGTTAAAAGAATGCATCAACCCTGGCTCAGCAATTGTAACAAACATGATACAATTCCAGATGTTCACTATACTAGGAACTATGCCAGGACAAGGGGGAAGGAATGTGCAAGAAATGTGTTTTTGGTGTAGTTGTTTTAGAATTGAATTTCTGTTGTGTGGAGGTGTGCCTCTGTGTGTGTGTGGTGGGAGGCCAGGGAGGAGGTATCACAGCACCTATCTATGTAGAGATGAGGGACAGCTTTGTAGAGTCAGTCCTCTTCCACCACCTTTAAGAGAATTCTGGGTATCAAACTGAGGTTGACAGGCTTGCATGGCAGGCAAGCACCTTCACTGAATCATCTTGCTAGCCCTCTATTCTTTGTAGTAATTCTTTTATAAAACTCAAGATTTACGTATGCTTTTAAAAATGATTAATCACTGTGATAAGATAGATGAGGAGAGATTACAAAGAGAAAGAATCATCCTGACAGTGAAGTAGTGGAGAGGGGAAAGTGGGCCTTAAGAGACCCCCTGGCATCATCATTTCTGGGGACTCAAAGGGTGAGAGTCTGGAGAGGCCTCATTATGGCAAGACTAAGCAGACTGGTTGGCCTGAGAAGAAAATTAGAGTCACTGTTAGTCAAACAGGAGAGTCCCCTCCTTGCAGAATCCTCAGTTTCCTTTGTTTTCACCAAAGTTGAAGCCGTGGTAGGTCTGCTTGATCTCCTGCCAGCTGCAGTTGGCTGATGAATGGCTTATTCTGTGCTGCATGTAAAAACATGGACTGAGGAATTGGGTGGTACTTAAGAATCCCTGCTGAAATGGGGTCACTAGGTAAGCAGGGCAGGCAGTGTTGTCTTTCCTTATGCATACAGAATGGGTAGAAAGACTCCTCTGCAGCCTAGTGGCAAGTCCACCTTCTATCCAACATGGCACAGAAAGCATCATGGGACAGTTTCCTTAAGAAGGATCCATAAGAGGGCAACATGAAGCAAGCCACATAAACTAAAAACACAGGCCCAACATGCATGCCACTCGTGTTTAGGTGCTCTAGAGTGCCGTTTAGTAGAAGGGACCCTGCCTTCTCGGAATATGCTGCCTCACCAGCTGACAGTGAATTTGTTCCTCTCTAACCCCAAGTCCCCTCACTGGTCTCATTTTAGGGTTTCTCATCTCCCAGCCTTAGATTTCATTTACTAAGGAGAGCATGAATGTACTGTGTCAGAAATGGTAGGCAGATAATTTTATACAATGTCAGACTTTATAACAGTAACAATAAACATACAAACTTCGTCAGAGTCATTGGCTCTAAATCACCAAGCACTGCTGATTTTGCTTGATAGACATGGGCATTGACAATCAGTAGTTCATTTTTTTTTTATTTAAGTCATAATTATTCTCAGGTTATAAATTACATTCACACACTGTATATGTCTCTCTCTGTGTCTCTGTCCTGTGTGTGTGTGTGTGTGTGTGTGTGTGTGTGTGTGTGTGTGTGTGTGTGTGTGTGTTTGTTACAGAATAGCTAAGGAAGGATTAAAGAGACCTTAAATTTTAGTTGGGCTATCTTAAAGTCAGAACTACACTCCCTTGGGTTGTAGAGGACCAGAGAATAAGTTTTACAAACTATAGGCACAAAGCAGTTTTAAGTGTCAGTCTGAAGCAAGCTGAGTATCATAGGTATGAGAAACTGTTCACAAGCTAGAGCCTAAAGACAAAAGTGCAGATCCTTTACTGTGGTATTTTTGCTGATGAAGGCTCATGATATGTGACCAGGTGGCAGGTCAGTGTGCCACAGATGTGTACCACATCTGTCTTGATGTTTGTTTATAATCCCAGGTGAGAGTGTTACAGCTGGTGATTGATACACTCGTGCTTTTAATATGACTTGATATAGTCATAGGTGTCATTGGCATATTGGTGTGTACCTCCTGTTGTGCTGACAGATAGTGGTTGTTTACTTGAGTAAACCAGATGCAACACTCTTTCTTGGCTGTACTTACTCTTAAAATGGAGTAACTGGGATCAAAACTATTATATACATCCAGTAACCCAACGCAGAGTCAATGTATTCTCCTCTCTTCACCAGCCATTATGAAATGACTCCTTTTACACTTTACCTGTAGGCTGGATATTGTGGCAGAGAATGTCTGGCATGGAATTAGAATTAATTACCACTGCTGTAGAAACTACACAGAAACTGCTTACGTTTCCGAATGCCTACTCACACCTTTATAAGCTGCTCGCAAACTGCTCTCCATCGCAGCCACCCACCTTTGCCACTTTCCCTTTGTCTCCACTCCATTTTTGTCCCTCAGTTGCTCCTCCTTTGCCTCCCAGTTCTCCCCTATCTTTTGTTGTCCTATCTACCTTGTCGTTCATGCATCACAATTTTGACACTGGTCCCATTTATTATCTAGGAAAACCTGGTACAACAGTGGCTTTGAGTTAGCTAATACTATGCAAATTAGCCCATACCCATCATCATCAAGCCACAGCATGGTTATGTGGAGGATTCTAATGTAGGAAAAAACTTTGTTTCTATAGAAAAACAAAGAGGAGTGTATGATGTTAGAGCTGTGACCTTGTCAATTGTGTTCATTTATCATATTCACATTTAGGAATTGCCCTAATGCTTGACAGCAGTAAACCAGTGCTTTCATATATTTTCTTGTGGATTGCACTTACATATGTTTGTGATGATGTACTGATGCCCTTCATCAGTACCCTCTGATAGTAGGTTGGTGGGTGGTGATGCTGTTTCAGGACTCCTCCACAGGGGAGGCGTTCACTTTCTGGTCATTATGGAACTTCAAATAGATGAATGGCCCCACAGGAAAGCTGCCTGCACTTGCTTGCTTACTCCAAACAATTCATGAGTAAAATCAGCCTTTTAAACACATGTGCCAACATGCATATATCTGTAACCTCCATACAGAGTGACAAGCCTACTTGCCATCAGGCTCAGGCAGGCTGGCTGGTCTGTTGGTCACAGGTTGCTAAGAAAGGCAAAAGCTCAGTGTGGTTGATTGACACCTTGGAGCAATTGTGATGCTTGGGGCGTCTTCACGGGTTTCTCTGGTTCATAGGATAGCAGATCTTTGCCTTATGAAACCCCTCTCTCCCCCACTCATGTTCCACCACAGCTAAGAGGTGAGCAACATGGAAATGAGCTGCATCTACTAGAATTTCAAAAAGCCCTGGAGCTATGTGGTGACAGCAGAGCTCTGAGCAAGAGCCCGCCCCGGCAGGCAGCACGAGGGAAAGATGAACAACTTGTAAGAGGTGTGGCTCATTGTATCCTGCCTCAGAGCAAGAGTCTTCATGTTTTCAGAGTGAAGATGCATTGTTTTAAAATGTACTAGGTACTTACCCCAGGCATTGGCGTGACCTGCAGATGACTTCAGATTTTGGAATTGTGGAATGTAGAATGAAAACTAAAAATATAGCTGTAGACAAAAGACTGGAGATGGTTATCTCCAGTACTAGTGAACTGTTCTTCCCCAGAGAAAACTGTGCTTGCAGGATAGCTGTGTTAGCTGTGTTAGCTCTTCCTCATTATAAGTGTCTTTCTTATCATACCACCTAGAAGATATTCTAAATTTTTATGTTAATACAATTTTTCTCCCTTATTCCAGTGTAAAGAAACTGACTTCATTTTAAAAGTGTTCAATGAAAACATCCTTCAACTGGGATTATGAGGACCTGGATTCCATCCTCAGAACCCATGGAAAAAAAAAATCTAGGCATGGTGGGATACCTTTGTAGGCACAGCACTGGTGAGACAGAGACAGGCAGGGCTCTGAGGTTCACTGTCCAGGTAGCCTAGTCTGAGGGATAAGGTCCAAGCCAAGTGAAAAACCTTGTTTCAAAAAACAAAGAGGAAGGCACCTGAGGAATGATGACCTCTGACCTGTGCATTGCACAAGTGTACATATGTGTGAGTGCAAACTTGTTATGCTTGGATGTGCTCATGCATACATATGCACAAATATAAATACACAAAAAAGGAAGAAAGAGGGGGTAGGGAGAGAGAGGAAGAGAGAGAAAGGAAAAGAAAAGGAGGCCAAAGCTGAGGGTATTGTTTAGGGTAAATCATTTGCCTATCATGTAGAAAACCCTGGGTTCCATTTCCAACACTACCCAAAAGAAAAAAAAAAAAAAAGGGCCTTTATTTGCTATGGCTATGCCTTAAAAATATAAATCCTATATTCCAGCTTGAATTACTCTTCAGTAGAAAAGCTTTATCTTCTTACCACAAGTTTGTATGTGCAGTCTTCTCTATGTTAGACTACATAAAACAAATTGAAACAGTGTTTTTCAGATAGGCACTATATATGCCTATATCATAAACATTCAGGGGATCTCAGGTACCAGGCCAGCCAAGGCTACACAGCAAGATCATGTGTCAGATAAAAACACTTAATTTTGAAATAGCTCTTTCAAATCAAGACAAAAAAAGTACTGTTCATGTATTATTCCTGAAAGGTGTGTGAAGTGCCTACAGTCAGTGAATCCTTTCTTTCCTCATCTCAACAACACCCAATCGTGCCAGCAGAGAGAAACCTCCATACTTCTCTGGGCCACATTAGACTGCCCAGTCCAATCCCGAGATGAGACATAGAGCACAGCTCTTACTTGATTCTTCCAGAAGACAGGGATATTACTCTAGATTACCTCTTTTTTTTTTTGACACCAAAGCCATATTTCTGAAGCCCACTAGCTCCCAGCCCACCATCTTTAATCCCTGGGAGGCCTCCATGTGCTTTTATACCACACAGCCACTGTGAAGCAGTTGGCAGTTCTTGAGGTCATACCTTCAATTCTAAATGAAGGCTTTGGAGAGCCTAGAATGTGCTGTAGAATGCCAGGACTCATTCTCAGTACTCATGAATGCATGTGTGTGTGTGTGTGTGTGTGTGTGTGTGTGTGTGTGTGTGTGTTTCTTTGTATTATTCACAAAATGCATTTTTCTCTAAACAAATGGTTCCGATGCTTATTAAATTAGAGTCTATCAGAGTCAGATTATTAGAAATTATCATTTGGAAAGTCCATCAGGAGAAAACTTGTGTGATGATGTCATGGAATCAGAACTGCAAGCCTGAAAGAACCTAGGATATTTTCTCCTCTAAATTCACAGAGGTAAGGAGTCCTTACTCCAGAGCGGTGCCATAATCTCCACACACCCTGGTAGTCATGCCTAGAACCCAGCTTTGCGTTGACCAGGCTGAAGTAGAGTAATCTCCCTCCTCAGAGATTAGAATAACTGTTTTGTTTTTTGAAACAAAGTATCACTTAGGTAGCCCAGGTTGTCCTTGAACCTACCTCAGCCCCACAAGTGTTGCTAGTATAGGTATATGCAACTATACCTAATGTACAGTATTTCTAGCAGGGCAGCAAGACCTGACAGTTTCTTAGACCTCAGTATACCATGTTAAGGTGTATAACGTTATTCACAAAGTAGAACAATATGGACTTGAATTAGAATTCTCTCTCTCAAGTCTATGATTCTTACTGATTCCAGTGTGACTAAGGTTTGACAGTATCCCTCTTGGCAACTCACTGGCTTTGTTTTTCTGGATTCCTTTCCCACCCCCAATCTGGGAGATTTTGAGACAGAGTCTCACAGTGTAATCCTAGACCTCACTTTGTAGATCAGGCTAGCCTTGAACTTGAAGAAATCCTCCTGGCCCTGAGTACTGGGATTAAAGACATGTATCACCACCTATATTTATTTCTGTTATAAACAAACATACAAAATGTACAAAATGTATTGTTATTATTTAGATGAATTTATAACTGACCTCTTAGAATCGGGGTTTCATTCCTGAAGGAAAAAAAAAAAGGAAGGAAGGAATGAAAACTGGTTCCCCTCCCTCAGCCACTATTAATTGTCTGTAGCTCTTCATCAAAAGATGGAGCCTTGTGGTCTTTGCTGGCAGCCATACTTCTGAGAGCCCATGCTTCTAGTATTCACTAAGACTTAGGTATAGGGATTGTGTTATGGATGTCCCTTTTAGGGCTGGGCACACCACAATTACTTGTTCTCTGCATTGTGAATAGTTGTTCCTACCTTGTTATGTGCGATGGGGTCTCTTACTGAGCCTTGAGCTTACCGGTTTGCTTGACTGTCTGGGCTGTCAGCCTCTGGGATCCTGTCTTTGCCTTCCAATTCTGGAATTATAAGCATTCAACGCCATGCCCAGCTTTTTATGGGTGCTTGGAATTTAAATTTAGGTCCTAGTGCTTTTGCAGCAAGTACTTGATCAAGTACTTGGTGAAGTACTGACCCATCTCCCCAGCTCCCCATTAAAGTATATTAATTTTTACATCATTAATATATTCTAAAAAATGGTAGAACATCTAAGTTCCTTTTTACTTAAACAGTTCTGTGGGCCAGGAGTACAACTCCTGGTAAAATGCTAACCTAGCATGCATCAGGCCCTGGATTTGATGATGCCCATTACCAAAGACAAAAAAGAGATAATTTTTAACAAATAAATAACCAGTCACTCACTGCCTTCATCTATCCCAGAGTATGTGTATAGACCAGACAGTATAGTCAATCCTATGGGGAAAAGTATGGTGGCTTTATCTAAAATGCATAAATAGAAAAGAGTTCCAGTCTTCATTACAAAGAAGCTTAACAAGGACTGAATATTTTTCTTTCCTCTACATGTCCTAGTTACATTTTTAATAGCTACCTTAGAGTACACATTAGAAAAAAAAGAAAATAATATAAAACGCATTTTTAAAAATGAAAAAGTATTTCAGACCACCTTCTACCCACTTGTAGGTTGCCATTACACCAACTAGTCCCCAGAAAGAACTGTCACCATCAATTTTTCATTTTTAAAGGATTCTAATTCTTTCAGCATGTTCATATGGTTTTATAAAGCCCCAGATGCCCAGCAAATCCCCTTGGTGTTGTAAGACAAGATTGCTGTTAAAAAATGTTTAGGCTTAGTCAGCTTCTTCTTGCTGCTGACTACACGAGGGGCTCTGGGAAATGGTGTTTATACTAAGCTCAAATTGATAGGGCAAGTTTAATGCAATTGGGTCAAAGGTACAACTGCTTAGCTGGTCTCATCAACCACTCAGGTTTCGGCATGGGTTTATAAGGAGAGGTCTGTAATGATAACATCTGGCTGCTTCAGTTTGACTGTGTTTTGCCTGCCATGATTGAAGGGAATTTAATGGTGAGGAGGGGGAAACCTGAGGTAATTTTATTCTTGAGTTATGGTTCCAGATAGAAAAGGCAAAACAGAAGACTTTGATCCACCCAGGTCTGGCCATGGAGCAGTTTGTTGATGAGATTTGCATCTTCCAGCTCCACCTCCTTCCTTGAAGGCAGCCAGCATCCCTGCCAGGACAGGGGCAGGGCTGGTGTGGATATGACTGCCACCCCACTCTTACTACCCTACTCAAACTCCTCCTTCATGACAGCTGTGTTGCTGAGCTTTGCCTCATGACTCCTTAGGGACTCCAAAGTTATATATGCTCAGTAAAAGTCACAGCCCTGCTCCTTGGGATGCTCAAGAAATATCGCTGGCCAACAGGGAGAGCTGCTTACATACAATGCTGGACAGAAGATGAATAGGTAGTGTCTGTGTGTTCGTGTTGTCAAGGAAAAGAAGCTTAGAAGTCAGCTCCCGATCTCAACCACCTTTCTCATCAGCTTGCTTACAGCCAGGAATACAAGGATACTGTGCTCTCAAGAACTAAAACAACGAGTAAATGTGCCATAAATCTTCACTAGATGTATAAAGACTTCTTTACTCTGAGTCATTGAGTGTCTGCATAACTTTTTTTTAAGTCTGAAAGAACATTCTTGTAAAATAGGGAAATAGACAAATTGCTAGTCACTGTTTTTGTCACTGTGACCACAATACCCAACAGAAGCAACTTGAGGGAGTAAAGATTTATTTGGATTCACAGTTTCAGAGTTTCAGTTCAAGGCTGGGAAAACAACAGAGTAGTTCAGTTCATGGAGTCAGGCATGTGGTGGAGACTGTTCATGTCAAAGCTCTACTTTTAATGATTTATCACTACCAGCTAGTCCTCACCTCCTAAAGGCTCCATGGCATCCCCAAAAATGCACCACCAACTAGAGAACATGCATTCAAAACATGAGCCTGTGAGAGACTTCAGATTCAAACCCTAACAGCGTGCAAAGAGGAAAGAATCAGATTCACTAATTCTGAGCATGTGTCATATCTTTTCCAGACAGGAGAGGAGGCCAACCTGCCCGAGCTTCATGTGAAATAAAAATGATGCAGAGGAGAGAGGGGCAGAGGGCACTGTACCGAGGCTGTGGGGACCTTGAGATAAACATTGGATGTTCTCTCTAGTACCTAACAACTTCCTGTCCCTTGAGGAGTCACAGGGCATTTGTTCTTATACCCATTACAACAGGTATAAGAACAGATGCTCAGTCTGTATGCCAACTATATACTTATCCCTGTGGGTAGGAGAGACAATAGTGATGATATATATGAAAGCCTTCCATAGGTTGGGTACCCTGCCTGCATGGTGTCAATACAGCTGCTCCATTGATAGTCTGTGTGACTGTTAGCATATCATAGATCATTAACACCTCCAAGCGAGCAGAGTTTTAAATGTCTCCACACAGGAACATTCCCCTATTGTGGGCCTCAAATTAACTGGACATACTAAATCCAAGTATACCAAGCTATTTAGATGAGGCATATTTGGGGCTGTATAACCATAGTCTGAGATACTATTTAGAAAGTAGGAACTTTTTCAGAGGCAAGAATGATAAAATATAACCATGTATCTATCTGTCTGTCTGTCTATCTATCATAAAAACAGCGGTTTGTGAAAAAAGATGAGTAAGAGGAATGAGAAAGGAAAGGGGAGAGTAGTGGGGGGCAAGCATGAACAAAGCACAGTTACATATATGAAAGCATCATAATGGAACCCATTGTTTTGTATACTGATTTCTAAAAATCCCAAAAAAAGAAAAGAAAGCAACTCAGTTAATTTTATATATGTGATTTATCAAATCAGTTATGAAGTATTACTTACTCTTTTTCCCCAAAACAGCTTAAAGGATCTTCAGAAATTTTTACAGGATAAGAATCTACTCAGGGAAAACCAATAAAGTCTGCATTGGCTTGGCCATGAGATTTTTGATCATCATGGGTTTCCTTGACCCTCAGGGTTCCTGTTTCAACTGCTTGCTCCCCTTTGATCTTACTGTCCTGCGTGACCAAGCATGGGGCTGAGGGTCTTATGTGGCATTCACTTCCATGAGGACTGAGATGAATGAGAGGAGTGACTATGTTTGTCAGTGAGACACCCACTATAGCTTTAGCCTGCTTAATAAGAAGGAATCTGCAGGCAGGCGAGAGGGCTCGGCAGGTTAAGGTGCTTGCTGCCAAGCCTAGAGATCAAGCCATGATCTCTAGGACTCACATGGGAAAATGAGAGGACAGACTCCTGCAAGTTGTCTTCTGACTTACATATCTGTCCCCACCCCCCCCCCCCCCCCCACACACACATAAAAAAATAATAAATAATAAATAAAGTGATCTACCTTCAGGCTCTGTCATATTGGAGCATTTGAGCCTTGTGTAAATTACTCCCTTTGCTACTGTGGTTTCGGGCTTAAAAATTGGGTTGGGGGATGCTAATATCTAATGTTTAAACATAAAATTTAATTTGGAAGAAAAGCAATAAAGACTTCACAGGCAGTATGAGATTTTCATGATCTCATTGATAGCAAGGGTATAAGACAGTAAAAACATTTTTTAAACTGAAGTTAAAATTGTCTTGAATATGTAATTAGCACATTTTACTTCAGTAGTATGCATCACAATCCTGTACCCATGACCCATGTGCTATGTAAATATACATATATCCCTCTGTACACACAGTTGGCTTTACACGTTTCTAACACCCTTGGACAGGCCCAATTCATGAAACAGGCAGCTGGCAGTTTATCTTTGACTGCTGTATAAGGGTCTGCATGTGTTTAATGGCACACAAAATGAATAACCACTATGACTTTAGGTAACACTGAAAGTAAGAGTAAAATATTCATTTAAGAGTACAGACAGTCCTTCTTTGTTAGTGTCCCAGCCAACAAAGGCTTAGGTGATATTATTAAGTATTTGCCAAGATTCATTACTGGTAATAATGAGTATAAGACAGGTGTTTGAAAAACTTGGCCAGTATGTGGGGCTTCCCTTCCTCTCACTGGTGGTCACATATTGTTGATACGACAGGCAATGTGATAGAGAAGGATACACGTTTGCCTTGTTTATACAGTGGCTAATTGCCCTAAAACCCAGAATGAGTGTAGATTCAGGGTAATGTTGCTGTCATGGAAATGCCCCCTCAGGAAGCTACAGGCATGCAAGAGGCTTGCTTTGCAGTGAAGAGATGATAGTTCAGCTTCTTTGGAGGGTACTTTGGGGAGCTTCCCTTGAGTCAGTCAGAACAGAAGGCAGTGGGCTTGGGGGGTTATGACCATGAGAGGCCCCACCAGAGTTTAGGCTGAAGCAGACCCATCAAGGGAAGCAGCAGCGGTCTCTGAAGGCAGCACCCTCAGCCTACTTCCTAGTGCTCCAGCTGTAGGCTTCTCATAACCTCCTCCTTGGCTAGGCTTTCCCAGAAGCCCCAGCAAATATTTCAAAGTTGTTGAAGTTGAAATTCTCGCCCTTCCTTTCTTAAGTTAAGTCAAGCTGCACTCAGATCTCAGATTCTCTATGTAAGCAGTAATTTCTTTGTTGTAGTAGTAGTTGTTGTTGTTGTTGTTGTTGTTTGTCAAGACAAGGTTTCTTCATAGCCATAACTGTCTGTAGACCAGGCTAGCCTTGAATTCAGAGATCCATCTGCCTGTGCTGAGATGAAAGGCTTACGCCACCATGCTCTGAGCAGTAAACTCTATGAACACAAATTCTTTAGTTTGACGTCTTCCTAAAGCACATCAGAGAAGGCCAAATTTTTAAAAAGAGACATTAAAGCTTTCTCACACTATCCAGGAAAAGGGGGCAACAGGAAGGTCTTAGTAAGAGAAATGGAAGCCAGTGTCCTCTGTCTGACAGTTTCTTCAGAGGGATTTGTACGAGCTTCACACCTGAATTAATTCCACAAAAGAACTCCCTCTTGTGAGTAGCCTGTGGCCCTCAAACCTAGTCAGAGTATGTGTTGATATGAACAAGCCCCATGCTGCCTGCCCTCATTCCCAGTGTGACCAGTGGTGGAACACTGGGATAAAAAGTCTAGCCATTTTCCCTGATTGGGACAGTCTGAATATATTAATGGAAACTAGTTGTTGTGACGTCACCATCCACATCGCTACTCCTTGATAGTTCATTGAGTTATACTGAGAGCATTTGACTAGCCCTAAGAATAAACACACCAGATACAGATACCCTTATCCCTCCCACAGCCCTGCCCCATCCCAACTCTGTTCTCAGACCAACACTGGTGATTTTAAAGGGAGTTTTAACAGTTGCCACCATTCTTTCAGCTGCTCCTAAGTCCACACCGCCCAACTCTCTCCTCCCTTTCTCCAGGGAAATGAGCCATGACACCTGGACTTGACTCTAATGCTATGTTAGCATTGGCCACCGTTGTTTCTCAGGTCTAAGACAAACCTGTGGCGACATTCTCTGGTGGGGCACTTGTCAAGTGCCTGCTACACAGAAAGAAAGGCGCTCCTTCTCTCCCTCCCCTCTCCTGCTCTCCCAGGTCCCTTCGAGCTACCCGGGTGACCACCTCCACCCCCAGTACCCAATTTTCCAGGGAAAATCTTCGTGCCTAGCTCACACTCCCTCTGAGGCCTCCTCTCAGCATTGCCTTCAGTTCCTCAGTGTGGGTTTCTGGTGGTTTGGTTGTGGTTTGCTTTGGCTTTGATGACTCTCAGATAATGAACTTCTTGGGCCCATGTTTCCTCCTTTCCTACATTTTCCCTTTCCTCACTCACACACTTTAGCCCTGTCATCTGGTAATCCAGCTGCTGGACCTATTTGGGTCTTTTCTTCTAGCCAGCCATAATGACTTCAGGCTCAAGCAATGCCAACAATCAGTCTGAGCCCCTGTGCCATAGCAAGAAAGTCATCTTAGTATGCATTCACCTCTGTAGCAGACTGCCTGAGCCTTGTCCTTATATAAAGAATAGGGTTTTACTCCTTATGTGGATAGACTTGGGAAGTCCAAGTTCTTGGGGAGGCCCCGTGTGAGTGTCTTCTGGTGGGGAAGCTCCAAACAGTCTGAAGATAGCAAGTGTCCTTAGCAAGCTCATGCTATAACAGCCACTCCCTGGACTGCGGATCAATACATTAATCTATGACTGGGATGATCTACTTATAAGTATTCTGCATTACTCAGTCACCCCGCAAAGGTCCTACCTCCAGATGCCATTAATGTGTGACTTTGGGTTTCCAGAAGGAATGCTGGGGTACAAACACCCACTTCATAGCTCGGGTGTAGAGGTACTTTGCTGACACGGGTGCTGTCTCTCATGATCCTCATGCCAGTTCTTCCAGGTTGAAATAAGACTAAGGTGGAGTGGGACAAGGCCTGCCAGCACCCAAGGACTTACCCCCTCCCACAGCATTCGGGTGAGTGTCCTGCCTGCGGGCACAGGCTCACCTGTTCTGGGCAGCTGAGCAAGTGAGCCTGCTGACCTGACCATCACACAACCCTGCATGCAGTGGATCAGGTGCTTCTAATTTACATTCCCAGACCCACTCTGGGTTTGTTGTGTGGCCTCAAGCAAGCCACTTAACCTGTCTGCTTCCTTATATGTCAAATAGAGATAATAATACTTAACGACATCACAGGGGTGTAGTGTATATTAATTAATTAATGTTTGTAAAGGGCTTTGAAGACGCTGAGCTGCCTAAGTGTTTAAGTATTCTGATGATAGTCCTTGCTTATGATTAGAGCCTTCCCAGGTTCCTGGACCATCACTCACTGATTACAACCAGGATCTAATAGCACCTGCTGTGCAATCCACGCAGGGCTCTACAGCATTACCCCTGAGAATTAAATCTAAATGGATTTATAATTTGAAAAAGATGTTGTTCAGCCTGTGCCCGAACTCTGAGCCAGTTATGGGGCTTGCTAGCAATTTTCCAGAAGCCAGGAGGACTGCATAGAGGCATTGGCTGTAAATGGTGCTCGCTGTAATTACTTTCATCTTTTATGTGGTGCTACTCAGATAGAGATTGAAAACTGCTTGCTGGGACTTGTGGTCTCCTCAGGCCATATCTCAAGGTCACAGTGGAGGAAAATGGAGGCCATATGGTGTGACCAGCACTGATTTATATACAAATACATGAAATCTGCTAGAAAGAATGAAAGTCCTTAATGTGCTTGTCTTCTAGGCAGCTCTCTGAAAGATTCCAGGTGCTGAATGTGAATATTCTTGACCACTCCTCCTGTGTGGCCACATCTGTCTTCAAAAGCCTTCAGTGCAGCGTTTGGTTTAGATTTTAGATGTACAGCAACATCCTCTATAATGTCATACTGCCCATATTTCACAAAGCAAGTAAATGGTTTGGATTCAGGTACTAGATAGCTAATGACCAGAATAAAAAGTATCCATTCCCAAATGTTTTTAAGAATTTGGGGTATTACTCGTGTGGTCTAGGAGGACATCAAAATCAAAAGCCTTCCCTCACTGGCACATTTGATCACACTTTGTCTTATGAACCTAAGCAAAGGCATGGTCCTAAGACATTCTTCTCAGTGGCAGTTTTCATTTCTATTCTGCAGGACTATGTGTGGTGTGTACATTAGTTAATGTTTGTAAAGAGTTCCAGAGATGCCAAGCCACCCAAGTTTAAGTATTGACTTACAGACGGAGGTCCCCATCTCTCTTTCCCTCTTGCCTCTCTGGAGAAATGTGTATTGAAAATATTTTTTCATAAAGCTAAATTGGCTTCTCCAGTTCTTGGTACTTTAGCAGCTCTTGGACATTTGATGATTTAAACCTAATGATGTTATGAACCTTACTCTCGAAGGTTTTATATCAAGAATTATCTTATCAGTGGGGCCGACAGGGTGGTTCAGTGGGTAAAGCTGCTTGCCTCAGAACCCAGAAAAAGGCAACCAACTTCATAAAGTTGTCCTCTGGCCTACACAGACACACACACACAGATACGCGCACTCGCACACGCGCGTGCGCACACACACACACACACACACACACACGCACAGGATTTCAAAATAAATAATAAAAATGAAAAACCTTAGTCCTAAAATAGACTCCTGTAGTAGCTGCTCCAGTCCTGGTTTTATCTTAAAAGGCTTCTCTAGTCCCATTAGGACCTTTTGGGATGCAATCAGCACATGCCAGGGTGGCTGGTGAGGCCTGTCTCACACTTCTCATCCAGAGGCTTGTGTTCCCAGCACTGTCAGCAAGGAAGAAGTGCATGAAGCAGTCAGGTCAGACACATTGTTTTCTTCAAGGTGCCTTGGTACGTGCTTTGAGCATGGGGAGTAATTGATGCACATGCAGAGCTTGCAACTAAGCTGATTCATTCCAAATTGGCCCAAGCCTGGACAGACGCCTTCTCATAGAATACCACGGAGCACCCAGTTTAAAGACTTCCTTTTCTGGGCAACATGGTAACTTGTTAGGAAAATAAGCTGGCTTTAAATGTGTGTCATATTTTTTAATGAAAATGCAGGTTATATAACAATTATGATCTTTTCGCTAGAAGCTGAAGGTTTTTTGCAAGTTTTCTGTTGTTTGTTTGTTTGTTTTAAGGTAACCTGGAGTTTTATTGTAATAACTGTAGGGAGTAAAATATGTCTACCACCTTGTCCACTTGTTGTGAGTAAAAGAACATTTGTGGAATTGGAAGGAGTCAAGGAGAGAGGAACCTACTCTTGTTGTCATTAGGAGCAGCTCCCATTTGACCACCCCTTGGTATCAGCCATCTTGTTCCCACTTTCTTACTCTTTGTATCTATCCCTATGGTCCCCTTCTCTGTCTCAGCAGACACACTGAATATAGTTCATGGGTACAAGACCTAATCACATACAGAGCCAGGTACCAGTCTGCGATGGAAAGGGTTGTCAAACTGATCCTCCAGAGTTGACCCCTCACAAGAAAGCCGTGGGCCCAGTGTTCTATCCAGTTAGAACACTTTGTTCAAGGATCTTATTCTGGTAGATGTTCTAAGAATAACTTACTAAATATCTTAGAAGGGTAAATGTTTTAAAATTAACTTACAATGATTGCAAAAAAAAATTACCAAAGACTATTAAATTGCATGACTGTCTGTATGAGCTATACAGTAGATAAAACATTGAACAATGAAGTTGGGGTAGGATCATTTCCAGTCCTTCCAAAAGTCCCCTCCACTGACAAAAGAATGCTCACACATCTCTACAGCCAGGGGGTCTGATTTGCACCCCCAGGAGTGAGGAATTCCTTATTAGCTCACCAGGTGTCCCTTCACATCCTCAAACAGCTGTTTTTAGAGACTGCTTGGGCTTTCTATTAAACTAAAGCATATCATGTACTCTTTGTATACCTACCCCAAGCTATCCCATTGCCTCACCCTTACCTAACCTACCTGGGGACCAATTCTCTAAACAAACCTAGGCCTCCCTGTTCCTTGGGTGTTTTATTCTGTTTTGGTTTTGTCTGGAGTTTTGTTGTTGTTTAATTTTTTGTTTGTTTTCAAGATAGGTTTTTTCTTTGTAACCCTGGCTGTCCTGGAACTCACTCTGTAAACTAGGCTAGCCTCAAACTCAGAGATCCACCTATCCCTGCCTCCCAAGTGCTGGGATTAAAGTCATGCACCACCACTGCCCGGCTTCCTTGGGTGCTTTTAACCAGTAGCCTAGTTAGTGACAATTTATGCAAACAGAGTTTTCATGCCTGAAGATACTCCAAGCCCAGTGACTTTGGTAACTCATGTCTGAGAGGAAAGCTGAGCTACATAAAGCTGAGCATTTGATTTTGCATTTGTGTTTCTATATGGTGCTAGAAATTGAACCTAGCCTCATACATGCCAAATACATATTCTACCACTAAAATTTACCCCCAGGCCTTAAAAAAATATTTTCTTGAAGAGAAGTTGCTATTGTTGTTCACGCTCAGTAGCTGTCATCTGGATGATTATATCATGAGTAGGTGACGTATTGAATCAAAACAGGGAGCTCACCACCAACCTGTCCCGTGATGCCATGTCTCCCCTTTTTGCAGGCACCTGTGTATCTGAACTCTGCTGAGCAGGGATGAGGCTCAATAGCCAGCATTTGGTGAGACTTTGAGCTTTAGTGAACAGTTGAGTGAAATGTGACTGGACAAATGGTAGTTTCATCTTGGAAACAATGTCATTAAAGGGCTGTCATTAAAGAAGTAACTGCCAGATAGATGAACATCGGTATTTCACTCAACCCCTTCAAGGAAACAGCACCATATACATTTTCATTATGAAGAATCACAGTGTGTATAAAGTTAGTTCGAGATGGACTGAACAAACAGAAGAGAGGCAAATAACTCTCAGACTCTTTTCATTTAGGATTCAGAGGCACGTTTCCTGGATAATCATTCTGAAATTTATCCCCACACACAGCCCTCAAAGTCCTCACCCTGAGTCATTCTGTGAGAATGCTCCAAAATTGCTGGCCCCCTGAAAGGGTGAGTGAGGCCTGACAGAGCAGAAGCCCAGCCTTTTTAACTCTGCTATCCCCGGGACTCACCACTAACTAAAAAAAGTTGGGGATTTGAGGAAGGATCTAGAATTCCTTTTGTTACACGGGTTTCTTTCTTTGGACATAATGAATAAAATTAATGGACAAGAATTTTCTTAACTGTCCCAGGAGAAAGACAGAGGGAGGGATAGGAATGCATGAGTTCAGCCTGCCCGGCTGTCATTTGGGATGGAAATGCCTTACCTCCCTCACCATGTGCTGAAGGAATTCTGAGGACAGGAAATCTGGTCTCGCTTCACAAACCTGGGCAGTGAAAAGCCGTGTGAATACCAGTTAATAAATGCCTAGGTCTGTTTTTAACAGTGGAAGGTATCAGTGTCCTGCTTGAAAGCATTCCTAAACTAGTCAACGCTATAAAATAATAGAGAAAACTGACATCTTTATTGTGGTGTAAGTCACTGTACAGCAGTTATCTACTAGCTCATCTGGTTTTTATGATCCCTGAGTAGCTGTCATGCAGATCCCACCAGCCATGCCATCCACAAGCTCAGCTTCTCATTTCAGCACCTGCCTAAGAGTATAAGCACCACACTCAGTGCTGAAACTAACAGGCTGTCTCTGTGTGTGTATGCACATGTGTGTACGCACGCACACACACACACACACACACACACACACACACACACACACACCTGCACTATATCCTTCTCACTCTCAGCTCTGGGAAACATCCATGAAGCAGATATTTAGCTCTACTCTGGAGACCCAGTCTTCATGCTTATCAGAAATCTGGTGGCTTCAAAGATCTCTGTTTCCTGGTCAGAAGCCATGAATCACACAAGAGACCCAGACTCCCAGGTAACTGACATCCATCCTATCAAGAGCAAGCCTTCTTAGGTATCCCCTCACTGAGGCCCCTCTGCAGCAGAAGGGGGCTGGGGCTTCGGGGATGCTGCATTTGTTCCTCCCTTTCCACTCTTACACACACACACACACACACACACACACACACACCCCCCCGACAGGGGGGGTGGGAGGGGGGAGAGGTTCCAGCATGGGCCAATGGGAGGTCACACTTCAATCTCTCCTTGTGACTTCTGTAGATCACTGTAAAGATTGCTTCTGAAAGGCCTCTTCAGCCCTACCCCAGTACAGTGTACAGGGTGTACATGCAGTCCTTTTCCTCTTAGAACATCTCACTTATACAGTATATATCTCAATCTACATCTGCAAGAGTAAACCTCTATTTCATTAAATGATCCCTTCTTACAACCTGTAATGGCTCATTCTCTGCCAAGCTATTTGCAAATGACACCCCTTTTGAGTCTTGAGTTTGTGATTTGTGGCAATCAATCTAGCTGGGGGAGTAAAGTAAAAGAAAATGGTAATACTTTAAACATTTTTCATAATGGATAAATTGGGGGGAGAGAGAGTTGAGGTATAATTTATCAAGTGATACAGTAAGTGATTCTAGCACTCAGAACTCCTCTGAATTGTACAGTCGTACAGTTCTCTTGGCTGTCGAGCCATGCATATCTTGGTACTTACCTCCAGAGCCAAGGCTCAAGAGCAAAACTAAGTTCCTAGAGATAATAATAACTACTCTTGTAGAGTGTAGAGGAGCAGTGGCTGAGACCACAAACTTCCAAAGATGTATTTTCATTACAGAAAGTTTTACTTAACCTCAACTAGAGACAGCTAAGTAGTCTGGAAGAATAAGTTTACTAAGAACAGAAACTAACTGCCATATGTAAATGAAAAAGAAGAGATTTAATTTCCAAAGTCAATGACATTGTGATAGAGCTGAATGGGTCTATCTACCCTCTATCTACCGTCTCTATAACTTAGATCTAGTAACCTCTGTCTCTTAATTTTTGGATCTACACCATGGGAGTACAATGCACATAACATGAAGATGTGACCCTGCCTCTGAGAACTCTGTCATTGACATACCTCTTACACTATGAACATTAAAAAAAAAAACTGGCTGGCTGGCTACATCTGAGAATGTATGCAGAGGTAATAATTTCCCTTCTTCTTTTATACAAGAAAATATAGGATTTCAGAGCTATAGAAATGGCTCAGTAGTCAAGAGTACTCATTACTCTTCCAAGCACTGTAGGTTCAGTTCCCAGCATTCACTTAAGTAGCTCACAGCTATCTGTATTCCACTCCCAGGAGATCTGATGCCATCCTCTCATCACCCCGGGCACCAGGCTAACAAGTGGTAACAGATACAATTAAATGATAAAAATTTTTAATTAAAATTACAGGATTTCAACCTATGCCAAAAATGTAAGCATATTATATAAATAAGGTATTTTTTCAATAAAAAGGGGATATGCATTTGGATAGCCTTGTAATTTTAAGAAAGACTAGACTAGGCTGGAGAGGTACCACAGCAGTTAAAAGCATATTGCTCTTACAGACAAGCCTAGTTTGGTGTCTAGCATTCACATTGGGCAACTCACAACCTCATACAACTACTGGTGCTCTCTTCTGGCCTTTTGCAAATGCCTGCACTAATGAGCACATACATACCTGTCTTAGTCAGGGTTTCTATTCCTGCACAAACATCATGACCAAGAAGCAAGTTGGGGAGGAAAGGGTTTATTGAGCTTACACTTCCACATGGCTGTTGATCACCAGAGGAAGTCAGGACTGTAACTCAAGCAGGTCAGGAAGCAGGAGCTGATGCAGAGGCCATGGAGAGATGTTCCTTACTGGCTTGCTTCCCCTGGCTTGCTCAGCCTGCTCTCTTATAGAACCCAAGACTTCCAGCCCAGGGATGGCACCACCCATAAGGGGCTCTTACCCCCTTGATCACTAATTGAGAAAATGCCCCACAGCTGGATCTCCTGGAGGCACTTCCCCAACTGAAACTCCCTTCTCTATGATAACTCCAGCCTGTGTCAAATTGACACACAAAACTAGCCAGTACAATCCCCTTCCTACATACACACACACACACACACACACACACACACACACAAATGCACACACTTTAAAACTAAAATAATTTTTTTAAATTGCCAGAATCCAAGTATTCATTTCTGTATGCTTGCTCTTTTAGAATTCAATTTATCGAGTTCCCTTGATATAACCATCACTGTCTCAAATACTAATGGTAGAAAGTGTACATAACATAAAATTCACCATTTCCATCTCTAGGTGGTAATCAGTGGCCTTAAGCATATTATCACTATTTTTCAACAATTAGCATAATCTTTCCACAGAGTTCCTCTCTTCTTACAGAAATGAAATTATGTACATATAAAAACATTAACTCCTTGTCCCCTTCTCTCATACTCTGAACGCCTGACAACCCTGTCATCCTACTCTTGTCTATATGAATCTGGGTTTTCTAGGGACATCATACGAGTTGAGTCCATTTGTGACTGACTTATCTCATTTATTATAGCCATCCCGTGGTTCATCCATGTGACCTCTGTCAATTTTAAATCTGACTTTTGTTCCATTGAATATTTGTAATATGTTCTCTTTACCTATTGAGTCATTAGTGGACATGTGGGTTGTCTTCATTTTCAGTCTATTTGAATAAAACTTTTAAATATGAATATTTATATGACTGTAAATAATGGTTACAAACATCTGCTTTGGGGCTGGAAAGATGGCTTAGCGGTTAAGAGCACTGAGTGTTCTTCCAGAGGTCCTGAGTTCAATTCCTAGCAACCACATGGTGATTTAGAAATATCTGCTTTGGACTCTACTTTTAATTCTTTGCATTATAAATGCAAGAGTAGAGGGTTTTGTTTTCTTTTTCTGTTCCATTTTTTTAAGAACTGCCATACTATTGGGCATAATGACTGCAACTTTTGTCCCCAACAGCAGCACAAAGATTTTTATTTCCCCGTATCATTGCCAGCTCTTGCTTGTTGTTGTTGCTGCTGCTGCTGGTCCTGCTGCTGCTGCTGTTGCTGCTGCTGCTGCTGCTGCTGCTGTTTTGATGGCAGCTGTCCTAACATGAAATGCCTATAAAATGGCATCTCATTGTGTTGTTTTGATTTAGGTTTCCATAACAAGTAGCAACATTGAACATGCCTTCCTGTCTTTTTTGTCATCTGCATATTTTTAGAGAAATGCCTATTCAACACCTTTGTCTGCTTTTAATTGTGTTGTTCTTTGTTGTTATCAATTGTAGGGATTCTTAATAATTGAAGACATCCTTTTCGAAGATTTTATTTTCTTTCATCCTCTCGGTTGCTCTTTCATTCTACCAACTGTTCTGGCATAGTTCAAAATATGTATTTAACTTTTGTTGTCCACAGACTCTTGAAGATATATCCAAGAAATCATTGCTAAGATCAGTTTTATGAAGCTTCCTTGTCATGATTACTTTTAAAGTCTATATAGTTTGAAGTTTTTTTTTTTAAGATTCATTCATTTATTTATTTATTTATTTATTTATTTATTTATTTGTATGAGTACACTGTAGCTGTACAGATGGCCGTGAGCCATCATGTGGCTGCTGGGAATTGATCTCAGGACCTCTGCTTGCTCCGGCCCCACTCACTCTGGAGTGACACAGTAGCTGTCTTCAGACCCACCAGAAGAGGGCGTTAGATTTCATCACGGATGGTTGTAAGCCACCATGTGGTTGCTGGGATCTGAACTTAGGACCTTCGGAAGAGCAGTCAGTGCTCTTACCCGCTGAGCCATCTCGCCAGCCCCTTGAAGTTTTATATTTAGGTCTTTGATCCTCTTTGACTTTACAGCTGGTGTAAGGAAGTGTCCGACTTCATTCTTATGCAGATATCCCAGCACCCTTTGTTAGAAATGCTGACCTTTGAATGGTCTTGTGCCCTGATATAAATCAGTGGCTCCATTTGTGAGGTTTCATCAGACTCCCTAGTCTGTCTATGTCTATCTGTTTTTTGGCCAGTGCTGCCCTCTTGCTATTGCTTTGTCTTTGAAATCAGGATGTTTGAGGCCTTCAGCTTTGTTCTATTTTTTCTTTTATTTATTTATCCATTCATTCATTCACTTTCCATCCTGATTGCCGCCCCCCTTCTCTGTCCCCTCTCTCACAGTCCCTCTCCCCTTCTCCTCTGAGAGGGTGGAGATTCCCTTCCACCCACCCCACCCCCCAAGAGTATCCCCTCTCCCTGGCTTATCAAGTCTTTGCAGGGCTAGGTGCATCCTCTCCCACTGAGGCCAGACAAGGCACCCCAGCTAAAAGAATATATTCCATAGACGGGCAAGAGCTTTAGGAATAGACCCTGCTCCAATTGTTGGGAGACCTACTTGAAGACTAAGCTGCATATCTGCCACATATGTGCAAGGGGGAGGGGGCTAAGTCCAGCCCATATATGCTCTTTGATTTGTGGTTCAGTCTCTGAGAGCCCCAACGTTCCAGGTTAGTTGACCCTGTTCCTCCCTGTGAAGTTCCTATCCCCTTCAGGAGTCCTGAATCCTTCCCCCAAACCTTCTATGAGAGTCCCCAAGCTCCATCCAGTGTTTGGCTATGGATCTCTGCATCTGTCTGAGTCAGCTGCTGGGTGGAGCTTCTTAGAGGAAAGCCATGCTAGACTCCTGTCTGCAAGCATAACAGAGTATCATTAATAGTGTCAGGGATTGGTGCTTGCCCATGGGATGGGTCTGCAGTTGGACTGGTTATTTCTTGGCCATTCTCTCAGTCTCTGCTCCATCCGTCTCTGCATTTCTTGTAAACAGGATAAATTTGGGGTTGAAAGGTTTGTGGGTGGGTTGGTGTCCCTGTCACTCCACTGGGCTTCCTGCCTGGCTACAGGAGGTGGCCTCTTCAGGTTCTATATACCTACTGCTGTGAGTCTCAATTCAAGTCACCCCCATTAATTCTTAGGAGCCTCCCCTATATCAGGTCTCCGGCATGTCCTTGAGATGTACCCACCCCACCAGTTACAGGTTTCCATTCATTCATTCTAAGGCCATCTGGCCATCTTTCCTGTCTCTCTTCACATCTGATCCTGAACCCCCAAACACACATTTCCCTCTCCATCCTCTGTTTGGATTTGGGATTGGACATAAAATTTAGATGAATTTTATTTACTTCCATGGTTTTTGATAGGGATTGCTACATAAATCATCTGTGGTGTGATCCTCCTACTTCCAACAGTAGTAAGCCTTTTTATCCATCAACATATGACGTCTTAGCACTTATATTTTTCTCTTACATGTGGTTTTGACGTCCTGTTGTAAGTATAGCACCATCATTGGCCATGTAAAAAAAAAAATGTAGTATTTTCCCTGTCTTGCACATTCAGTCTGCATGGACCCCTGTATGACACTGTACTCCTGATGGCTGGCCAAGAGATCCAGATAATTGTCACCATTCAGATATATGGCTCGGAGGCTAGCAGTCAATAGTAAAATCACTAAGTATGTCCAGATTCCTAGGTTGGATCCTGAACACTGCAAAACAAACAACCAGACCAGAATTGCTCATAAAGGGGGATGGTGTACCTGCTAAATGCCAAGCCTTGTTTTCATCTCATAAAAGGTCTTCATCCTAGAACTGGCCAGGAATCCCTCAGGCCAGTATTGCAGGCATTACTCCAGTTCATCCATCCATTGCTATGTGATTTTATCTAATAAGAACTGCCATTGTTATTTAATGCTTTTTATCAAGACACAGTAAAATAAGGTTTTTTTTCTGTGTGCCTGCTGATCACATTGGAAGGGGAACTGGTAAGAAAATGTTGGAGCATTGCTAGTGCTGCCTGGTCACTAATGGGCTGCGGCAAACCTCACGCCTTGGTTTTAAATGGGTACCTCTCTAACAGGCCACCTGATAGGACACTCTTTTAAAGAAATGAATTGCCCTAGAAGTCCTGGCTGGCTCTCTTGGCACATGTCCATCTCAAAGGTCTGACGGAGCTCTGTGCAGAATGGGTGCCTCCAGCATTTGCCAGACTTGTGGCTATCAATGGTTGCTGCCATTTTTGAGAACAGGCTACAGAGACAAAGGAAGAGGAAAGGGCAACATTGCCAGGAGAGACCTCAGATATTAACCTCAACTATGCTACTTTCCAGATGAATCAAATGAGACCCAGAGAGTCTTGTGAGTTGTTCACAGTTGGCCAGATTTGTGAACACTCAGGAAATTACTTTCCGAAAGGGAAGAGTAGCTTCATCATCCAGGAGACATGCTATAAAGTTCCATTCAGCTGCATTCAGGGTGCTCTGTCAAGTATAGTTAGAAAATTCTGTGTCCCTTGGTACCAAGCACCCATACAAAGAAACAAGACATGTTAAAACTTTGTTCAAGGGCTTTTGGGAACATGAAATCTGGGAGACATCTTTGAAGCACAATAAAAATGTTTTGAGACTGTTTTGAAAGAACCTAGGGAACTGGCTTTGGGTCTGAGAATGAGTTGGAATGTAGCAAGAGGACAGAAGGACCTGTAAGAAAGACACAGTAATTAGGGAGGGACATTTGGACCTGTGGACTTACATCTCCTGTGACATGCTTTCTATTGCTAGGTGAAGTTAATGCATTAGGTTCTGCAGGGACCAAGTTTCATGTGTATGTAACTAGAAAATCTAAAGCTTGTGATTAAATGTCCTCTGAGAAGGCTAGACTCACACTTTTAATGCATGTGTAAAATATATTAAATTTAGAGTTAAGTTATTATATATTCTGACCTCCAGGATTCAAGCCACAGGTATCAATGGGCTTGTCCCATACGTTTAAAAGTTCCTGGCAGACCCTTAAAAATACAGAGGCAGATGTTCGCAGCCAACCACTGGACTGAGTGCAGGGTCCCCAATAGAGGAGTTAGAAAAAGGACTGGAGGAGTTGAAGGGGTTGAAGGAGTTTGCAACCCTATAGAGAAAACAACAATATCAACCAACCAGACCACCCCTCCCCCGCCAGAATTCTCGGGGACTAAGCCAGAAACAAAGGAGTGCACATGGCTCCAGCTGCATATGTAGCAGAGGATGGCCTTGTCATGCATCAATGGGAGGAGAGGTCCTTGATCCTATGAAGGCTCAATAGATGCTCCAGTGTAGGGAAATTGATGGTGGGGAGGTGGGAGGGATGGGTGGGTGGAGGAACACCCTCATAGAAGCAGGGGGAGGGAGGATGTGATAGAGTGTTTCAGGGAGGGAGGGAAACGGGGAAAGGGGATAACCTTTGAAGTGTAGATAAAGAAAATATCCAATAAAAGATAAAAAAAATTCTGAGGTGACATGAAATGTGCTTTGATGAGTTGTAGCAAAGCTATCTAGAACCCTCCAACAGGAGTCAGCTCATTTCTTCTTGTTCCCCAAGAAGAAATGTTTCTTGTTTACTTCTGAGAGTACACAGCAAAACTACTCAAAAGGGCTAGAAAAGGTTAATGTGGCGCACACTTAGGAACCTAGACTGTGACAGCTGTTTGCTGTGCAGCCTGAAACCTCACCTCACGGTGAAGAGTATTTTATGGAAACCATCGTAGCCATCTTCTTTAAAGTAAAATTTTAAAATGTATATGTTCATAGTTTTAATTTTTTTCTTAAAAATAATCTTATGCTGTTCTTTCCAGTTCTGTGTAGTGTCACATTCACAGCTACCGTATCATGAAATAAAGAGCAGTACAAATTGTGATAGGAGTTACAGACTTGCTGCTTTTTAGATTCATTGTCAATAAGTACTCTACAACATCCAGCAGAAAAGCCAGTAAGCACTGTGCAGGCCCAGGACCACATTGGCTTTACACTGAAACCAGGAAAATACAGCTATTTTACAAAAAGGATTTGATTTAAAATTGCTCATAGTTACATTTCATTATTTGGGAGTTGCAATTAGCTAACTGACCTATGAGCTGAAATATTATGAAGCTTAACATACCTGACAGTTCACCTATGAGTTGAAATCTTAGGAAGCTTAAAATATCTGACAGTTCACCTATGAGTTGAAATCTTAGGAAGCTTAACATATTTGACAGTTCTTTGTGTCTTATTGGTGGAAGAAACTGTGCTTTTCCTTGCTTATAGAAAAACTTAATTGTTAATTTCTACCACGTGTTCAAGGCTATGCCTTACAGTGAAAGCAAAGCACAGAACTCTTGTTGGCAGAACTCTGCTGTATTGGTCCTGCATACCCAGGTTGTATGACACTGGTGCTAGTTGTGGAATTAGGTCATTCCTCATGGGAGGGCACTAGAAGCAATGTAAAAATACTCGAGTCCAAATAAGTGGACAACTGAGATCACAGGACACTAGAAAAGGTCCTTTCCTAGTGAGGTCAGTGCCGAATGTCACACAGAACATCACAATACTTAAGTTGTTACCTCCAAGAACAACAGTGGGAGATCTTGAAAAGAAGGTGCCACAAACCATTGCCCAAATCATGGAACCATAGGCCACATAACCACAAGAAAAGAATATATGTAAGACCCCCTTTAGGAAGCACAGGCCTATCTCTGATTGCATAATAAATACAACAGAGGGCTCCCATCATTGGAACCCCTATAGTTTAGACCAATTGCCCTATGAAAGTAACAAAGAAAGCCCAGGCGTGGGAACCCAGGTCACATAGGCTGCAGTACTCTAGGAGATGGTAGCATCAGGCTGCCCCTGCCGAGACAGAGCCATGGGGGTAGGTGTAGATGGAGAGGGCCTAAGAGTACATCCATGTCCATCCTGGCCTAAGAAAAGTTCCAGACCTTATCAACACTTAGCCAAAATAAACCCCTGTACGCACACCTCTCCCTGCAGCACACTCCCTCTGTGCTGTGCTGCCCCCTCAATCACCTCTCATCAGCATCTCATTGCACTGGACTGTTGTGGTTGACATGTGTCTGCTCCCTGCTCTGCAGATCTAGAAATATTGCTCTTGTTGCTTTTTAGTCTTTAGCCAGCTTAGGGCACTATTTTCTGGAGTTTATTTTTAGATTGCTGTTTCTAAAGTTTGGATGAAACACTGCGTGAATTCCTGTCTTCACATACATCTAGAAATGCATCTTTCCAGAACCTGAGAATTGCCTGACTCCCCTCATGACTTGCCCTTGCTCAGTGCCTCCTACATCTTCCATTTCCCATGTTGCACACACTCTGGAAAGTGAAAGGTTTGGTGGAGAGGTTACATCTGAGCATGTCCTTGTTGGGCAGGCCTATTCAGGAAGTTCCCTGTTTAGTGTTTCTTGAAGAATGTGCATCTTCTTCTACCATCTGCCCGGCTTCCTGACCAGCTCTTGTCACCTTTACTTAGCGTGGTAGTTCAGTACATTCTTCCTTAACCTCCTGTGCAGCCATACCAGAAGGCAGGCAGAAGGCCTAACCTCTTCAGCCCAAGGGAGCCAGCAAGATGACTACTGGAGAGCTGAGACCAAGAGGCTTCTCAGATCCTGTTTGAACCAGTCTCTCCACACTGCCCCACTGCAGTTGGCTAGGTGTGCCACAGCAGATGCTAGCTCCAGATTAACCCGTCTCCTCAGGAATGCAGGATGTGGTGTGAAAGGAACTGAAAACAAACCTGGTGGGGAAGTTTGGGATCAAGTTGTCAGAAACTACATTAAAGTCAGGGTTAAGAGTCTGGATTGGATTTGTCAGGAAGTCAAGGGTCCTGGGTAGGGAATCAGAAAGACTAAGAGATAGACAAGGTCAGACAGTCAGGACCTCAGACAGGGATGTGGGTATGAAAGAGGACATAGTGTTGCTGTGTGAGCAGCCGAAAGCTTGGGCCACCATGACAACAAGGAGATGTCTGAGTACAAAAGATGCTGAGAAAGGATGATAGCAAGACACAAGAGGAGCTAAAGTTGGTTTTAAAACTAGGTGTTGGGTGTGGGCATAAGTAGTAACAAAGCATTAGGGAAAAGAGCTGGTATGTTTGGTTAGAGGCAACACTGTCATCAGTTTTAATACTGCCATCCCTGTATCTAGTCAGCAAATCTCAGCTAAGTGCCTGCTATGCATAAGGCCTTGCCTAAGAATAGAGGGCCACAAAACATGACAGCTGTGGCTTCACACAGTTTACCGTGGCCAATGACAAAGCAGCAAGTAATCGACAAAATGATTCCAGCATGACAAAAGCCTTCTGGAGATGAGGGGCCACTGGGAGAATGGAAGGCCACTACAGATACTGGGACATTGTGGTGCCATGTCTTTGAATGCAACTTGGAAGCAAGAAAAGAATGCAGACCTGGCACTGGGAGAAATAAGGCTGCAGGTAGAGCTGGTGATGTTCTCAGGAAATGTAATCACTGAAGCCATTTATATAAAGGAGTCCCCAGGAGACTTTCCAACAGCCGGGAGCAAAGCTGTGGGCTTGGAGAATAAGTGAAATGGGGACCCGTGAGGAAGCTGGGGGCACCAATCAGAGCAGCTTAAGACATTCTGGGAAGTCAGAAAGCTTAGGAATCACAGGCCACCTGGGATCCTGCACACCAAGCTTGAACAAGGAACAAGAAGGTGCCCACTGGCAGAGTACCTGAAGCTTGCTCAGTGACTTCTAGAACTGCTGCTTACAGGATGTGGAGGCAAATGCCACCTAGAAACTCAACTGCACACTGCTCTCCTGAGCTCCCTGTCACTTTGAGGAAGCAGACCCAAGGCAGAATGTCACTGGTTGTCCCCACTCAAGCTGTAACAGAACAAGGCTTCACCTCCCTCATCTACAGCAGTGAGGTAACAGCCAGTATCACAGACAGTTGGAAGAATTACCTGAAGCCGAGACATAGAGCATAGGTTACAGGCATGGAAATGACACTGGTGGAACTATGGAGAGGGGCCTGGAAGAGTTTCACAGAAAGACAGCCTTGGTTGCCATCAGTCTTCAATCTGTGGGTGTCAGCAAATACTGTAGCTCCCACAACTGCTCCCCCAGAGGAGACATGGGGCCTCAGAGCTCCTAACTGGGACATTGGGGTAAAGTAGTGATAGACAGAAGGATCCAGTTCCTGTCACCACACAGATTCTTAGGATTGATTCCAGCATGAACTTCATCTCCTAGGATGGGGAGAGTGTAAACAGGAGCCTGGAAAACGGTAGAAATGCAAGATGGTCACAAAGGCAAGTGCAAAGGACAAGTAGTGGCAATGTCCCCAAGCCCACTTAGCTTAGTGGTCCTGGGTTGTATATCAGTCCTGTTTGCAACAGGTGAATGCAACAAGGCTGGGGCCATGAAGGAGCAGGTTGGGATGCAGGCAGAGGAACCAAGAGAGCAGCTGCTCACCAGGCAGGGAGGCAAAGCACAGGACCAAGCGGCCACAGGCTGTAGCCAGTCTACCTAGTCTCTCAGGTGGGATAGGGGGTGCATCCAGACACAGGAGCTGGACTGGAAGAGCAGGAAACCTGATCTTACCCCAGAGATGAGCCTCAGAAGCTCCCGGGTGGGAGCCTGGGGAGAGCTGGTCCTTGGAGCTCCATCTCCCAAGAGTGCTTTCTGCCAGTGTTTTTATTCTTACCTCCAGTTAATATTTTAAACGAATTTTGAAAGCCCAATTTTCTTCATTTGTGTCTGGGAGACCAACAGAGGAGTAAGCAATTTAGGAGTTCCTGGAAGTAGGGACTACTGAACAAGAGGCTTTGACGTGAAGGGGGAACTAAGCCGTGGTAAGGTCTCCATTTACATCGGGACACATGGATTTCATTTTAATTCCTATTTTATTTTATGTGTTTTATATCTGTGTATAATGTACATACCTGGTGTCCAAGTAGGCTAGAAGAGAGTGCCAGATCCTATGGAACTGGAATTAAATGGCCATGAGCCACTCT
>JADRCD010228484.1:0-18909 GCA_019843815.1 Montemys delectorum
CATGCACCTATGTGTGTATACATATAGACAGACACACAGGCACATGCACCTATGTGTGTACACACAGACAGACACACAGGCACATGCACCTATGTGTGTATACATGCATATGGAACTCTATTAGAAATTTTTCTTTTATATCATGGAGAAAATTTGGCTGTGTTTAAAAATGAGAGATGGGTTCCTGTGAAAGGAGAGGTGAGAACTGGGAATGTGCCTGGGTTTGTAGGAAGATTAATATGAGGAAAACATACAAAAGAAAATGTATGTAAGAATTAGACATTAGTGGCACATGCCTGTCACTCCAGCATTTGAGAGGCAGAGGCAGAAGAATGAGGAGCTCAAGAGATTCTCAGCTACATAAGTCTAGGTCAACTTGGGTAATGTGGGGCCCTGTCTGAAACAAGAAACTGAAAGGTTAGGATCTAAGTGTTGATTTTTTTTTAGGATCCGTTTTCACATTCCCTTTGAAAGTCTCTGAACATCTGAGCTCAGGTGAATTCTTGACATAATGAGTAAGGGACACGGTAAGCAGAGAGGCAGTTCTTAGTGTACTTAATTTTCTGATATGTGGGATAACCGAGGACAGTCATTGGATTTATCTCCTTCCATGCCTCTTTGCTTTAGGACAGCAAAGAGAACTTAATGGCACTATATCCCAGTCTCTACCTCAGGGAAGACTTTAGATCCTCTGAGAAGGAATCACCACTTTTGAACATCTTTATTACAGCTTTGGTCTATAGCTTGTACAGTCATTTTCAGTAGCCTTGCTCAGACACATCCCTTTCATGTCCTTTTACAGGTGTAGCTTTCTATGGGATGGTGTTACAGTTGCTCTCTGGGCTCCCATCCGCATGCATTCCTATGTGAGCTTCATATAAACGCGGATGCTTTTTCACCTAACTTATCTTTGACAGCTCTTAAGAATTTGGTGAATGGAGCTGTTTTAAGGAAGTGTTTTTAACCCTACCACTCTAAAGTGTGCCCAGTGGATCATCAGCCATTGCCTTCAGACTTGGTTGAGAAATGTGATGAAGCAGACACAGGCAGGTAGGATGGCTCAGGGTAGTGGCACTTGTGAGCAGGCCTGATGGCCTCAGTTCAATTGCAGGGTCCCACAAGGTGGCAGGAGAGAGCTGATGTGTGAGAGTTGTCCTCTGACGCACACATATTCACACAATCTCAGTCTTTCTTTCTTTCTTTCTCTCTCTCTCTCTCTCTCTCTCTCTCTCTCTCTCTCTTTCTCTCTTCCTCTCTTCCTCTCTTTCTCCCCCTCCCTCTCCCTCTCCCCCCCTTTCTTCCTTTTTCTCCCCCTCTCTCCCTGTGAATTTTAAAAAGAATTTAGATACTAAAGCTGTACTTTGGACTAATATAAATAAGCAAAATCTGTGTTTTAACAAAATCCTCAGATGATACTCAAGCATTTAATAACAGGAAATGTCTGAGAAATGTATGTTTGTGGTTCTGTTGGTGTCTAAACTGATATTCAACACACTTACACTTATATGATAAAGCCTACAAAACTCCTAGGCTGTGTGATGTTGCTGGGCTACAAACTGGAATATTACTGTCCTGAATACTGCAGGCAGCTGTAATACACCGAAGCACAGTGGAAACACCAGGCAGTGTGAATGTTCAACTCTGTTATAATCTTAGGGGACCAATGTCTTCCATGGTCTTTCATTGATAATGTTCTGTGGCCTGTGACTAGGTCTACATTAAAGTTGGTGAAGCACTGATCTAACTCTAACGTCGCTGCCGGAATGACATTGTCTTCTCTAACCTCCCTCAGGTCTTTGTTGAGTATGCAAACGCTGGCGATTCCAAAGCTGCTCAGAAGCTGCTGACTGGGAGGATGTTTGACGGGAAGTTTGTTGTGGCTACATTCTACCCGCTGAGTGCCTACAAGAGGGGATATCTTTATCAAACCTTGCTTTAATCAGTAACCTAAGGACTAGTTCCTGTTTCTCCTCTTCCATTTCCTGGATTATTATATTCCACAGCTGAATGCAGGAGCACCCCTTTACCCATTTTAAAGGGTACCTTGTACATTTATTTAATCCTACTAATGTGCAGCCATTGCCCAAACAGTGACTGCATTGCAAACATGGCACTGATTAGGACACGACCTCTCACCTATATATTGAGGGGGTTAGAGCATCCATGTGGGCACCCTTTATTTGTGCAGTAGGGCAGGTGCTGCTCTTTACTATGTAACCTAAAAGATGTCATTTCATGTGATGATGAAGCAAAGATGAGTCATTTGTCATAGTGAATATTATTAACAGATTTGCTAGGGTTGGTGACATCACAGAATATTTGTTTGTATTGTCAGGTGTATCTCCTTGTTATTCTAGCTGGCACTGGATGTTCTAATAATGTTAAGTTGTTGTCAAGCAGCAGTTACCTACCGTGTTCTTAACAATGAGTTGTGAATTTTTCTAAAGGAGTACTGTAGGACTTAATATTCCTCCGAAGAAACTGCAGTGAGCCTATCAATGTTTTTAAAATTACTATTAAGGCTTTTAAAATAGAAAGCTGATGCTTGATCTTGCACAATTTTTATGTCTAGTGTGTATGCTTGAGTGGGTGTGCAGGTGTGAAAGACTATAGAGAAGTCTGACTCAGTGTACTTTACAGTGTGAGTCTTGTGAGCTAATACAGTCTATAACCATTTCTTCCTACCAGTTTCACACTTGAGAGACTTGGGCTATAGGGTTCTTGAAAGTTGGTCTGACAGATAGAATGTGAATGACAAGAGAGTGCGTTTCTGTCAAGTGCAGAACAAAGTGTAGTCTAGACCAGGGTTCCACGTAGCTCTTTGGAGTGTAAGTTACCCCATTCTCTGCTCTACTTTAGACCCACTATTGCCTCATCTCTTTTGTCCTGAACCTCTCGTGATAATTGGAAAGTTTTTCCAGATGTGATTCTTTCTGCTATAATAGGAAATTGAAGTGGATCAGAAAAAAGTGAGATGTACAGTGACGGGAAAAGAGAAAAGCGCAGAGAAGGCAACTAATGACAGACCCTCCCTCCCCCCCCCCCCCCCCCCCCCCAGCTGCCCTGCTGCCCTGTCACCTTCCTCTTCTTTCCCCATTGTCTCTGTCTGCAGCTGGAGGGCGGTGTCCTGAGTCATCGGCTTTTGACTGAGGGAAAAGAAAAGTCGGTGTATTATAAGGGTGAAGTAGAAAGGAAGAAAACTCGGTTTCTGAAAGAACAATAGAGGATGCCTGTTGTCATGAGTTTGTGGCCACAGACCGACTGTGGCTTCAGGAGTGTGAGTGTGGAGTCTTCCAGCTCTGTAGTACACTGCCTTGAAAGGTATAAGCTTAGGAAACTTTTGTAAAGCACTGATTATACAAGATAACCCACAAACTGTACACTTGTTATGGAGTTTTTCCTATTTCCTTACCTGAATGAAAGTGTTATTTATTTTTCCTTAGGAAAGAGTGCTTCTTTTCCTGCTGGCAGCCTGCTTCTATAGTCTCTTGTCCATGCTGTTCAAGTTCCTGAAAAGTCCATTAAAACTTGGATTTTAGAGGATGAATTATTTTACCCTGTTGAGACATGTACTGTCCAACATTTGTTAGTATAGTCAGATTATTCAGAGCTCCCTCTTTTGAGGTTAAATTTGGTATAAGGGGATTTAATGTTGACTTACCTCTGCTCTCGTGTGGTCCTGATGCGTGTCTTAGGAAGAAGGCTTTTTTAGGGTCCATTGGGTGGTTGGTTTTCAAGTCAGACTTGAAGAAGATAGAATCAGGACTGAAGTCCTAACTAAGCTTTCCTAAAACATAAATATTTACATGAAGAGCTGCTTCTGTGGTCATTAGTAGCAGGTTTCTATGTTTCTACTGATGAACACAAGATACAAGAGAATTCTTTTGAAGGGCAAGTATGGTTAGCACATGTTTCCATATCTCGTAAAAAAGAGATGCTCGCAAATAAACTGCAGGTAGGCTTCCAAGCTTTCCCGTGCAGTGTGCTGCTAACATAGCTGTACTCACAGCATTCTGTGAACCTCATCATTGCAGATGTAGTTATGCATATGTGTAGGGTTTGACCTGGTAGATTTGTTACAGACAATGCTAGCTAGATTTTAAGGGAGCTGAGGAAGTAAATGAGTGAGGCCAAGTAATTACATTGAATTCATTGAATTAAATAGTTTATATTGAAGCCACAGACTTGAAAACAAAAGATAACCTACTATGATTTAAACCATAGTAGCTCTTAGCCCACTTTACCAAAGAGGACAGCTGCAGACTCCTCCTCTGATAATATCAGGACTTTCACTTTAATATCTTCCTTAAACTGGGACCAAATAAAGACTACAAAAGGTACAGTTTTCACAATAAATATATACACAGGAATTTTAATTCTTTGAAATTATAAAAACCTAGAATTCTCTTATTAAAGGGTAATATAAAGAGGTGAGAGTTCATGTTACTTAGTCCCTATCTTTGGGGGCAAATTCTATCTCAGGTAGTTTCCTCTCCCTGTATTACGATTTGTGCTTCCTCCCCTCTCGCCTTCTTAGCTTCTTCTTTACTCTTCCATGGTACTGCTATACGGTGGCACATTTTGTCCCTGATAAGGCCCAAAAAGCAATTGCCTGCAGGGAAATTTTGGGTTCTTTAGAAGTATTTGGAGGAGGTGACTTATAGCCATTATTAAAACTATAATTCTGTAGTTGGAAGAGAATACTAGAGTTGGACACCCCAGTAAGGTATTGCCTGCATGTCACCATAAGTCTGCATTTATTATGACTGGATACTCTTCTTCCTTTGTGACCATTGGCACAGTGTCTCTCTTTGGGAACTCTTCCTTTCTGCTATCCCTTGAGCTAAATTTATGGCTGCTTTCAGAATCAAATGGCATAGTGTTATTCATCTGCCTCTGTTTTCATTTAGAGAAGTGTGGTCTTCGCATCGTTATGTAGCTGCTGAGGAGTGCTGAGATGTGTTAACCTGCCAGCAGCTGTGCTGCCACCCAGAGAAGAGTGCAGAAGGATTGGGGGCATAAGGCTTCCTTCTGTCTCAGTACTCTAAACTTTCCCTCAGGGAAGGCATCACTTACAGGATAACTTAGACACAGGCTTAGGGTCATGCTGTTTCATGGCTCTTTTGAATGTATTGAACAGAGGCAGGTGGCTGACAACTTGGCATCATTCTTGGTAGTTCTCCCTCCAGTTTATTAGGCAATTTTATTTTCAACAGTCGCTGAAAATGAGCATCATAGTGCCTACCTGGAAAGTAGCAGCGCAGTGGATGGGGACACACTGGTACCATGCACTTTACCTAGACTCTCACCCCAGGGGTACGGGCTGGGCTGTTCATTCAGGTGAGGGTACAGATCATGACTTTCCGTCGTTGGATGTGTAGCTAGCTAAAGTTTTGGGCAAGTGCCTTGCCTTTCCTGGCAAATGAACCTCATCTGGCCAAAAGCTCCAGGGGCTAACTGCACTGTCACCTTTTTCTTGGAGTAACTTGGATTGATTCATGTGAGTCCAGAATTTTCTTGGCTTACTTTTAAAAAAAAGGTATAAAATGATTCCAGTTTGACCTATTTCAGAAGTGCATATTGGTGGAAAGACCAGTTACCTGTTACAGCTAATTCTGGGATCTAGTTTCCTTTATCAGGCTCCTTCCTCAATGCTTACTGATCTAGCTCTCTATTTCTTGTAAGTTGTGGTTTCTTGTAAGTCTTTGGTCACCTGTAGCTCAACAGAATCCCAACTTCTTCAGGTGCTTGGCCAGTCATCTTTCTTTGCTGAGGGTTTGGCACTCTTCTCACCTGGCATTACCTGTCTCCTCAAGTACACACTGCTCTTGTTGAGTCTGTCATGTGGAGCTCATCTGCTGTGTTCAGATTTTAGATTTTTGGGGGGTTGGGTGTTCGAGACAGGGGTTCTCTGTGTAGCCTTGTCTGTCCTGGAAGTAGATTTTAGATTCTTAATCATGGAGAAACTTGGATATTTTAGTTTTTAGAGTACCCCCATTTTTAAAAAAAAAAAAAATGAATTTGATCCTTTCTCTACCTTATACCATAGGATGGATCATGATTTTTATCCTTGCCCCCTGCCCCAGATGGTGTTCACCAATGACTAATGCTTCCTATTATGACAAGGAGTAGGCAGGCACTAGGTATTTAAGAAGGTAAACAGTTTAGAGTATTTTTACTATGACTATAGGAGAAATGAGCTGTCAACAGGAATATGTACAAGCCAGGGAACATTTAGGATAGAAGGTTTTTGGAGACAGGGTTTTGCAGTGCAGCCTAGACAGGCCTCCAGCTCAGGATCTTCCTGTCTCGGCCTCTCAAGTGCTGTTGTCACAAATGTGCACCATCTTGCCTGGCTCTGTTAGGATGCTGTTTTGTAGATGGTCATTTTGGTGATTTTTCAGGATATAAGACTAACACAAAAGTTTACAGATTTTGTTGTCCTGATAAAAACTATTCATTTTCTATAGCTCAGCACTCTCTCTGACTCTTGTGCTGCTTATGGGAATGATTGTTTTAAATTTGCTGTATTTGTGCCTTTCAGAGAGCCATAACCATGGTAGTTGTGTTCGCTGGCACCATTCTAGTCCTGGAGTTCATGGGAACCTCACTAATGGATTGCCGGAGTAGTAGACTGGGGAGAAGTCATGATAATGCAAAGAAGACTTGGTGGCTCTTTTGAAGGCTGTGTGTGGTTTGTTTTCCTGGTTTATCGAGACAGAATTTCTCTGTGTAGCCCTGGCTGTCCTGGAACTCACTCTGTAGACCAGGCTGGCCTCGAACTCAGAAATCCGCCTGCCTCTGCCTCTTCCTCCCAAGTGCTGGGATTAAAGGCGTGTGCCACCACTGCCTGGCCTGTGTGTGTTTTGTGAACTGAGTTCCTTGTGTTTTAGTGGAAAGGCAGACACACTTTTACTTGCCTTACAAGGTCATTCATTTCTGTTGTACAAAAGACAGCTGATTGTGCTCTATTTCTCTGTTAAAGCAAAGCAAGTTACATTCTTGGGAGAAGACTGGAATTGTTTTTTGTTTGTTTGTTTGTTTGTTTGTTTCTTACTGAGAACCTTGTGTAAGCAGCAGCTACTGCCACTTTTAGCTACGGATGATGAGTGAGTGGGGCTCTAGCCATACTGGAAGATCCTTGGTCGGATCACTTCCCTTCTGTCTGTCAGCTCCTCTTACTGTTCATGCTATCAAGACAGCATGCAGAAACAACGTGCATATGTTGACTCAGATTCTCTTCAGTGACTTGAATTCTTTCAGCTGTGTTACTCTTTTAGGTGGGTCATCAGAAGGCTGTCAGAGATAAGAACAAGGAAGACAAAGATTGATATGAGCCGAGAAGAGGAAAAATGGCTCCCTGCTGGTGTCAGTAATCTTCCGCATAGAGGTCATGGTCTAAGAATCTAGACTTTGTACCTGTAGTTTAAAAACATTGCCTTTCCTGTACATTCCTCATCCTCGTTTCTCCAAAAGGTTGATGAGACCAGATTGAATATCCATCTTCAGTTTCTCCTGATATTTTAACAAGTATTTGATTTCCAGCCCTTGTGTATTAGGTGTTCACTACTGTTCTTGAGAATCAAGACTCAGAGAGAAACAAGGGTGAGCCCCCTCTGTCCTCCTGTTGCACATGGGGTGGCGGCATCCACACGTGCTAATGCAGTTACAGCACCTTGTGAAAAGGGGCGTGAGCAGTGTCTGCCAGAGAAAAACTTGAGTCTGCACTGCTGTGAACCAGCAGAGTACAATGCTGGTACGTTTTCCAGCACGATTTACTCTTCATTCTTAACTATTTGAAAAATCTTAAAATACTTTAACATTCCTTAAGTAGTGTCAGATCTAGATCTAGAACTGATCAGATCTAGGGTAAAAGGCTTTTTTTCCCATCCTAAAAAGGGCTCCATCTTTTTGATCTTTCTGTCACTCTTAGAAATTTATGATCATTACATTTTAATAGTTTCTGGTCTCTAGACAGTGTCAGCACTGGAGTGGTTGGTTGTGAATATCAAGATCTACTACTATTTTTCTTTGGAGACATGGAATTCCCGTTTTGCGCATTGAAGGTCTGGTTTAAGCAACATGTGAAAGATCACCTAAACCAAAGCCCGTTGTAAGGGGCATGGACTCCTGTTGGTTCACGTTCACCGTGAAGGACAGGAACATTTCAGTGCAGTGAGTGGTTGTCTGTAACGTCTCTACCTGGGGTTTTAGTAGTGTGTTGCTCTTTGCATTTCCTGAATTTCCTGATGCTATGGTTCTGGTTTGTGTGTGATTTGCTGCTTGTGTGTGATTGATTATTATTGTTTTTTTGTTATTATTGTTTTATTATTGTTGTTTGTTTGAACTAAGTGGGACTATAAATGTAGATAGATGTGTTTTAGTACCAAGATATTCTTTTTTTCAAATCCCTAAATTTCTGATTTCATTATCAGTCTTTGAGATGTCTATTTTCTTGTTGAATAGCAGAGGACTTTATTTCCACCTCCCTATGAAGTGTGAGCACTGTGTTTCAGCGAGCTGCATTGCGTACTTCTGCTGAAAACTTCTCTGTAAACACAATTGCCTTGTTGAGTTTTGTTGTAAACTGACTCGCCATGCGATGCACTGTTGATAGCTTCCTGATGTGTGGTGGATAAGAGTGATAAAATAAAACTTATAAAGAAAAGAAGTGCTCTCTTATTTCTTTTCCTTCTTTTGATTAGCTAGCATTTCATGTAGCCCAGCTGCCCTTCAACTCACTATGTAGCTGAGACTGGCCTTGAACTCGTGATCCTCTGGCCTCTACCTCCTTGTGCTGAGATTACAGGTGTGCATCACTGCCCTAATTTTATTTCATATGTTTCTAATGGTATAAATAATCAAGCTCATCTAACAAGTAAGTGTATTTTATGCTTTAATCTTTATTACAAGCTACCATTAATACTTTTTCCCAGGCTGGAGAGTCTCAGGGATTTAGTGCACTGACTGCTCTTCTGAAAGACCTGGGTTCAGTTCCCAGCACCCACATGGTATTTCACAACTGTCTAACTCTAGCTCAAGAGGATCTAACATCAGCACACAGATACATGCAGGCAAAACACCAATGCACATCAAATAAGAACAAAGAAATTAAAAAGTAATAATTTTTCTCAGCATGCATGAGGCCTTAGGTTCAATCCAAATTAAAAATTTCCCAGGACTGGACATATGGTTCAGTGGTTAGCATTTGCTGCTCTTTTAGAGGACACAGATTTGGTTCCCAGCACCCACAATATGGCTAATAACTATATAACCCCAGTTCTAGGGTTTGTGCTGCCCTCTCCTGGCCTCTGTGGGCAGCAGAGATACATGTGTACTCATACACATACACACATGACATGAAGTAAATGATTTCTAGGGCTGGAAATCATGTGATGGAAGGAAATCTGACCCCACAAGCTGTTATTTGATGCATATGTATGCACAGGCATATACACATGTGCCATAGATAAATGGCACAAAAGAAAAAAAAAACCTATACATTTAATTTTGGTAAGTAGTGAACCAAATTAACAGTACTAGAATGTAAGTTTTAAATTTAAATTATAGAAAAATGTTCATGATATTGCAGAAATAACCTGGTTCAACAAAAAACACAGTTGGGAGATTTATATGCTAATCCTGTGTTTTATCAGATTGGATAACTTCAAGTCATGTTATCTTGACAATAGTTGTATGTTTATGAGGAACAAATGAAATGCCATGGTAGTGTAATGAAGAGCCCTTTGTGAGAGCTTATCAGTCGAATGGCAGACACTCTTCAGAGTTCAGATACTTAATGTTCTGAGATTCAACAGCTCATGGAACTGAGCTATAGTTTCCTGTAGTGTAGGAGGGATACTGGCGCAGAAAAAATAACCATCTGAATCATACATTTACAGGGAAAAGTAGGAGAAACATTTTAAGGGACATTAAGAGCTCCAACTAGAGATTATGTGTGTTGAATTCAGTAGTTCTCAGACCACACAACAGAATATAGTTGCAGGGCCCTGCTCCTAGGTTCTGACTAGGCCTGAGGCTGCATTTCTTCTTCTTCTTCTTCTTCTTTTTTTTTTTTTTAATTCTTTTTTAAATTTATTTATTAGATATTTTCTTTATTTACATTTTCAATGATATCTCCTTTCCTGGTTTCTCCTCCCCCCCCCCAAAAAAAAACCCAAAACCCTGTTCCTTCCCCCTACCCCCTGTTCACCAACCCACCCTCTCCCGCTTCCTGGCTCTGACATTCCCCTACACTGGGGCACAGAACCCATCCTCTGCTACATATGCAGCTGGAGCCATGAGTCCTACCATGTGTACTCTGGTTGGTGATTTAGAAAGGACCCAAGGAGCTGAAGGGTTTATAGTCCCTTAGGACGAGCAACAATATGAACTAACTAGTACCCTCAGAGCTCCCAGGGACTAAACCACCAAACCACCAACCAAAGAGGCTGCATTTCTAATGTGTTCCTGGGTACAACTGCTGCTTGCCTGGAACCACACTTAGAACTATTGAGTTTTTGTTCTAAGGGCAACATGGGTTATGGGATAGAAAAGCAGAGGCTCAATTGACAAGTTATCTGGACCCCTGACAATTGTAACTTTTAGTAGCAACTATTCAGTTTTTAAAATGCAGTATCTTCCCTCCACTTTACCTTCGAGGAGTGTACTACTTTTTTATACATGTGTGGTGGGTGTGGGTGTGGGCATGGGGGGGCCATTGTACATCGGTGGTATGCATGTGTTCATCCATGTGTCAAGGCCTAAGGCTAATGTGAAATGAAGACTTTGTCAATCACTCTTCCACTTTGAGAAGGGTCTATCAACCAACCAATCCCAGAGCTTGCTAACACATCTGGTCTGATTAGCCAGCTTTGCCCTGGGGATCCCTTGTCTCTCTGCCTTTTATGGTTGGAATTCCAGGTGAGCCACCACGCCCACCCATCGTTGATGTGGGTTCTGGGAAAATCCCACGTTCACTCATTCTGCCTGCAGCATAAACGCTTTAACCACTGAGCCATCTTCCCAAACTTCATGTTGTGTTATTTGTGTACTGTTCTCCAGAGTCCTGCCTCCAGTGAGGAATGGGGCCAGTTATGAACAGCCCCTGGACATGCACATGGTCCCTGGCAGCTGGCCCAACCAGAACCATCCCCTATGGCAACTGTTATAAAGGAAAGCATTTAATTAGGCTCTGTCGTCATGGCAGGGAGCATGGTGGCTTGCAGGCAGACATGGTGCTGGAGAGTAACTGAGATCTCTGCATCTGGATTCACTGGCAGTAGGAAGAGAAAGGGCCCTGGGCCTGGCTTGAGCTTCTGAAACCCCAAACCAAGTGACACACCTCTTTCAACAAGGTCACACCTCCTACTTCCTGTCAAGTTGCGACATTCCCTAGCAACTAAGTATTTGAATATATAAGCCTATATGTGGGCCGTTCCTATTTAAAATTGCACTGTAAACTTCAATAATCCAGTTTCTAAATCAGGTCTAAATACTTGGGTGAAGATGATTTTTAGCAATATCTCACAGCTAATAGCTATATGAATACTCCAAGGGGAACCCATTACTTGGATGGAAATCTTGGTAATAAGTGATTGTTAATTCAAAACGGATATTTTACAACTAACGTGGGTATGGACCTCTGTGAACCAGCTGCTTATCAGAGTGTTTAATGACTGGAGTAAAGTTGTAGAGATGTGTTCAGAGGGTCTGTCCTCTGTAGGCAGAATCTCAAACCTTAAGCCTCTCTTCGATTATGCCTTTCATACTTAGCTTCGTGACTTTGTATGTGTGCCCCAGTGTACATGCACTTTATGCAGATAGTCAATATTTATTGGACACTTTTCACATTCCGATTCACTTCTGCTGTTTCATGCTCCAGGAACATGACTGCGAACTGCTTGATCTTTACTGACAACTTGATTGGACTTAGACTTATCTAGGAGATCGGTAGGTATTCCTGTAAGGGAATTTCCAAAGAGGATTGATTGCTGGGGATAACCCACCCACAAGGTGGGCAGCACCACCCACCATCTGAGCCCAGATTACTAGGAAGGTGAAAGGAGAAAGCCAGCAGAATATCTCAGCAGGCTCCTCCCCCTCTCTGCCTTTTGGCCTGTCATGGCGTGAGACAAGTTGCTCAGATACACCCTGCCCACCAGGCCCTGTCCATCCACCCCACCTCGCCCTGCCCACTATACCCTGTCCATCTACCCCACCTCGCCCTGCCCACCTCGCCCTGTCCACTATGACCTGTGAAACCATGATCCTAAAGAAACCCTTCCTTTTCCATTTCTGTCAGGTATTTTGCTCATAGCAATTGTAGCAGATTAATACAATAACCAAAAGTTAATTTTCTGTTTGCAAGAGGAAAAAAAGATATACATTAAGGCTAATAATGACTAATCTCCAAGGTTAGGAACCTGACCCCACATATCTGTTTTCTAGCTTATTTCATAAGCCTTTTAAAAAAAAAAAAAACTAGCTTGAAACAGTACCCTCCCTATAAATACAGTTTTAATCAAATACTAACTATAGCTGTTGTTGCTTCTGTAAGAACATCCCAGGCTGAAAGCCCATGTGTGGGAAACTGTGGACTTGCCTGACCACACTGGGTAGAACTGAAAGCCCACCCCGGAAGAGCCAGGTCATGTGACTCTTGCCTACGGATTGTATGATAGATGAATGGATGTTTTTCCTATCCAGAGACATTGCTCATAACATGAAGAGTGTCTATTTTTAAAGAAGATAATTTCAGATGAGCAGCAGTTATGTTTATAACCCTAGCACTGAGGAGGCTAAGACGGGAAAGGAGAGGGCATTCAAATCCAAGGCCAGCCTGGGCTGCATAGTGAGTTCAGTGGCAGCCCAAGCTAGGGTGAGAGCCTATCTCAAAAATAAAAAGAAAGAAAAAATAGTCTTGATGGGATAAATAAGATCCTAGAGACCAAAGGTAAGCTTTGAACAAGAAGCTAGGAAAATTTCAGTCATTTTAAAACAAGTTTTAAATAGCAGCTGCAGATGGCAAAAAACCCCTGATTTTGCAAACTATATTTTATAGTTCTAGAGGGGAAAACAATTCAGTGGGCCTTTGGAGAATGAGAAGACAGACACATAGATAGTGTATAGAAATGACAAGGACAGAGCTACTTGTGGAAGCTGTAGGTCAGTGGTAAGACCTTGACTAACATTCATGAAACTTAGGGTACAGGCGAGCGTGTGTGTGTGTGTGTGTGTGTGTGTGTGTGTGTGTGTGTGTGCGCATGCGCGTGCACACACACACACACACACACACACACACACAGGATTCTGTTAGGTGATTTCCTGATTATTTTCCTTGTGGGGACCCCAAAGTCATGGCAGAGAGCTTATTTCATCTGTGTAGATAACTAAACTGAGGCTCTCAGGGACAACACCACTTGGGTGCTGCCAGGTTTGTTTTGGATTTTTGTATAGTTCTGAACTCCAGACAGTACTTATGTACATTGAGAAAGGTAACTTTCTAAGACCCAATCAAGGTCAGATCCTCCCCATGGCTACCAAAAGGGGCTTCAGAATCCAGGTTGTCTGATTAATCTCTCTGCCTGTCAACTTTCAGCCATCTGGACTCTGTTCAGTTTTCTTTCCAACTGCAAAATCCCCATATGAGAGGTTCCTTAGCCATTGTGAAATTTCAGTCCCCAAATGTTGGAGAAGATGAAATGTTTCTCTTCAGGGTTTGCCTAAGCATGGAGGGAAGTGACTCAGGCTTTGGCAGGGATGGCCCCTTCTACCCAGTGTCTGTCAGCTCCCAAGAGAATGGGAACCTCCTCTTCTTGGAGTGAAAGTGACTGAGGAGGGCGGGTGCTCCATTTCTAGTTCAGCGCCCCTCCTGCTGATGATCTGTCTGCCATGATTTTTACTGACATCACTGTAAGAATCATCACAAGTCCAGACTAAGAATGCTTACGGCGCCCACCCCATCCCCCTTGGGGATGTTACTCATAAAGGTTAAAGAAACAAAACAGACATGAGATATCACTGTTGGTGTGGTTGCTCCTTTAAAAGTGTGTCTTTTGGTCCTTCCTGGGCTCATGTTCTCTAAATTGTGTTCTGGATCTTCCCATAAAGAAGGGGAAATCTGCCAGGGAGTGGTGGCTCACGCCTTTAATCCCGGCACTTGGGAGGCAGAGGCAGGCGGATTTCTGAGTTCGAGGCCAGCCTGATCTATAGAGTGAGTTCCCGGACAGCCAGGGCTATACAGAGAAACCCTGGTCTCAAAAGACTGAAGAAAAAAAAGAAAAGAAGAAGAAGAAGGGGAAATATGACCTCAAATTAAAATTATTTTCTTTTTTGTTTCAAGTTTATTCTGATGGATGGAAGTCTATCCAACTATCGGCAATAATCTTTAACAGAACATGATGGTACATATCTGTAACCTGAGCATTTGGGAGGCAGCGGCAGGAGGATAACTTCTAATTTGAGGCCAGTCTGAGCTACATAGGAAGTTCTAGGAGATCCATCATTAGATAGCAGATCCTGTCTCAAAAGTAACAACAACAACAACGACACACACACACACACACACATGCAGTTTAGGTAAACATCTAATTTCTCCTTAAAATAGGGATTTTTAAAAATTTTTTTATGTAATCAAAATATATATCTTTGTACTTGGGTTCAGTCTATGAATTTCTTCTGTGTACCCAATAGTTTCTAAACAAGCCTTGAAAAAGGCTATGATCTCATGAGGAAGTAAATATTACATATCTCTCACATTCAGAGACACACACAGGTGGGATGGGAGGAACAGAGAGAGAGAGAGAGAGGGAGAGAGAGAGAGGAATAGAGAGAGAGGAGGGAACAGGCAGTATTCCATATGTGTTGAGTATGTCTTTCTCTTATTGGTAGCAATCTAAAATGGACTCAAATGTCAAACATGTAAGCATTCTCTGAGGTGGCAATAATCTGATATAGTTCCAAAGGTCCCTGTGCTTTTCAGACTTTATGAAGCAAAAGCCCCAGGTCGTCGTCGTAGTCGTAGTCGTCGTCGTCGTCGTCGATTCTCCTGCTTCAGCCTCCTAGGTGCTAGGATTACAAACATGAGCCATGACTTGGGGCTTCCAAATCTCTTTTTTTTTTTTTTTTTTTTTTTCCAGAAACTCAGCAGATGCTCAGGAAATCTGAGCTCCCTCTTATCTCTGATGAAAAGATAAGTTTTCTAGTTTCCAGCAAGAAAGAAAGAGTTCAAAAGAAAAAGTTCAAGTGAGATACTCCAGAGGGCTAGGCTAGGCTTCTGTGATCCACCCCAGCACGTCATAGAACCAAGCATTCTGGAGCCAGTGGCTGCTGTTCTAAGGGTTAAAGCTCCTGAGCACACTTAATCTGTATTCATCAGAGCAGTGGGAAAGGTGGGTCCTTCCTCTCAGATGCTTATAAAGTCACACCTGCATTTAAGAAAATGCAATTGTTTATAAGCTTGAGGCAAAGACTCAAACAACAAATGAATGTGCATTTACACTGAGAAACTGCTGCACTTCTGTCTAAGCAGGGAGCCTGCAGTGCTTGGTCTTGCCTGGTATGCTCCCACCTCGCCTGCTTCTAGAGATGCCTCCCTGGTGGAGCTCACAGTGGGGAGCACCCACCTCCCCTGCTTCTCAGAGATGCCTCCCTGGTGGGACTCACAATGGGGAGCACCAGCTTTCCTGATGGGAGGGCGCTGGCTTATTTGGGTGGGAAGTGAGAAACCTGTTTCAGCAAAGTGTATGTTTATCAGAGAAAAACGGGTGACCTTTATATTCTGGAAAGCTACGCTTTAGAAAATGAAGGCAAGCTAAATATATTCCTGGATTTAGAGCTGCGTGAGAGAATTCTTTGCAGCAAACTTGCTTTCAAGAAACACAGAAGGAAGTGGCCCAGATGGCGTTTTGAAGCAATAGCAAGAAAATCCAGAGCACCAGAGATGGTAACTGCATATAAATAAGACTTCTGTCTTAGGGTTTTACTGCTGCAAGGAGACACCATGACCAAGGCAGCTCTTATAAGGACAACATTTAATTGAGGCTGGCTTACAGGTTCAGAGGTTCAGTCCATTATCATCATGGCAGGAAGCATAGCAGTGTCCAGGTAGGCATGGCACTGGAGGAGCTGAGAGTTCTACATCTTGTTCTGGAGGCAAACAGAAGAAGACTGTCTTGCAGGCAGCTAGGAGGAGGGTCTCAAAGCCCCTCCCCCCTCACAGTGACACACTTCCTCCATCAAGGCCACACCTCCCAACAGTGCTACTCCTTTTGGGCCAAGTATATTCAAACCACCACAATGGAGAAATGCATTTTCATTTTTTCTAGTCTTCATTTATGTTTATTTGAGATAGTCACATGTATCTAGGCTTGTTGTAAACTCCCTTTGTAACCATGGATGACCTTGAGCTTCTGACCCCCCTCCTAGGTCTACTGCCTGGGCGCTGGGATTACAACGAGAACCACCATGTTCAATTTGTACAGTGCTAGGGGTCATCTTTGGAGATTCTCTGAAGCACAGGAATAGAAGATGGCACAAATATATAGAATGTTATCCCTCCAGATTCAGACTCCACACAAAACTGGTTTGCTCAAACCTTGTCAAATCCCATATTCTCGAAATGACTATTGACTACTTGTCAATAGAATGTTGAGGTGCCGATTGTTTGTTTTAGATGTATTTATTTTAGAATTCTTTTTTCTCATCTCTTATCTCTTCTTTCTCCTCCCTCCTTTCCCTTACCCTTCCCTGCGCCTCCCCACATTGTGTGTGTGTGTGTGTATGTGTGTGTATGTGCATGCGCATGCGTGTGTAGGTAATAAGTCATCCTAAGATATCCTTCCTCTGGCACTATCCACTCAGGATTTTGAGGTAGGGTCTCTCACTGTGACCTGAAGTTTGCTGTTTAGGCTGGGCTGCTTTGGCTGGTTAGCCCCAAAGGATCTGCCTGTCTCTGCATCCTCATGGCTGGATTATGAACCAGCACCACCACGCCTGGTTTTTAACCACAGCTGCTAGGCATCAAGTTCATGCACTTATGCTTAAATAGCAAGTACTTCAGCCACCTGAGCCATCTCCCCAGCACCCACACTACCCATGGCTTCCTGAGAGAGGCCATGGCACCACAGAATAACTTACAAGGCACTTCAGCTTTGTTAACAAAGTTATGAATTAGACACAATGTATCATAACGTGTGTCTAAGAAATAGTAGCTCTATGTCATTTAAGCCAATTTTGAAATAAATGAGCCTGCTTTTTTTTTTTAAATTTAAATCCAAAAAAGTACTTTTCTGAGCATAACAAATGATGAAACAATATAATTAATGATGGACCTCTGGAACTCTTATCAATTTCACATCAATAAATTATGTTTAGGACTCAGCTTGCTGGTCATTTCTAGAGGAATTGTATACAGAATGAATGATGAAAATACTAATCACTTAACTATTAGAAAATGGCATTTTCTTTCTATTTTCTCTTTGATTTCAACTTTCATGGTAAGAAAAAGCTTAGCACATTCTCTATTTTCTAGTGCTAACACAAGGCTTGCTTTCTTCCTATATGCTGTGCCAGCCACCAGCTGCCATGTGAAACGTTGCGTTTGTGAGTTTTGTCTTTTTGTTGTTTTGTTTTGTTTTGTTTTGTTTTGAGACTGGGTTTCTCTGTGCAACCCTGGCTGTCCTGGAACTCATTCTGTAGACCAGGCTGGCCTCAAACTCACAAAGATACATAACACTTGTTTCTGTCTCCTGAGTGCTGGATGGTGTGTTACTACCACTCAGCAGCATTTGTGGTTTTGAATTTATTAATAATTTATGACACTGTATTAGGGTTCTCTAGAGTCACAGAACTTATGAAACAAATCTCTCTCTTTATATATATATGATATATATCATATATATAATTTATAAATATATATAAATACAAAATATATATGTAAATATATATAAGTAAATATATTATATATAAATAAAATATAAATAAATGTATTTCTTCCAATAATCTAGTAGTTGCTCAGTCTCACATAGCAGGGCATCTCAGCTGGCCTGCTGTATGTGTTGGAAGCCCGAAGATGTAAGCTCTAGTGCCAGTGAAGGAGTGGATGTGCTAGGAAGCCAAGGGCAAGTAGGTAAGGAGCAAACCTTCTCTTCTGCCAAGCTCTTCCATAGGCTTCCGGCAGAAGGTGTGACCCAGATTAGAAGTGTGTTTGCCCACCTCAAGAAATGGATCCAAAGCGTCTATCTTCCTACCTCAAAGGTCCAGACTAGAAGTGGACTCACCCACTTCAAACCAAGCAGAAAAGGCTCTCACAGGTGTACCCTCCATTTCTGGATTGTAGTTCATTCCAGATATAGTCAAGTTGACAACCGAGAATAGCCGTCACCAGTAAATTACTACTTCAGTCTGTTAAATGGTGTCCTCCAGTTGCTTTTTGTGGTCAATTGCAAGCAATTCAAATTATTTAAATAACAGTGATCATCTCCAAACAAAATGTCACATTGTTTTTCGTGGTTACAGTAGAACAGAATAGAACCTGACACCAATAGGGCCATTTCTTGTGAGAAAAGAAAAGAAAAATGAAAAGTCACTGGGATTTATAAAGACAGATTAAGGGTGAAATTCCTTGTGTTGTAATTTAATGAGGATTCTGGTTAAGGGGGAAAAGTTCATGTTAACCCCACCTCCACCCCCAGCCCACCCCACTCCACTCATCTTCTTTTTTCTCTTGGAATGAGGACTATTCTAGCCTCCTGCCTCAGTCTCCCCCCATCTTCTAAGATTAAAGGCATGTGACATCATTTATGGCTTTTAGCTTCCTTCCTTTCTTTTTGTTGTTTTAGGTTTTTTTGTTTTTGTTTTTCTCTTTTCCTCCTCCTCCTCCTCCTCCTCCTCCTCCTCCTCCTCTTC
>JADRCD010228484.1:19009-29946 GCA_019843815.1 Montemys delectorum
TCCTCCTCCTCCTCCTCCTCCTCCTCCTCCTCCTCCTCCTCCTCTTCCTTTTCCTCTTTCTCCTCCTCTCCCTCTTCCTCCTCCTCTTCTTCTCTCCTTCTTTCTCTCCTCTCCTCTCCTCCTCTCCTTCCTTCTCTCCTCTCCTCCTCTCCTTCTCCTCCTCCTCTCCTTCTCCTTCTCCTCTCCTCCTCCTCCTCCTCCTCCTCCTCCTTCTTCTGCTTTGGTTTTTTTTTTGTTGTCTGAGACATGGTTTTTCTGTGTAGTCCTGGATGTTCTGGAACTCATTTTATATATGAGGCTGACTTTAAACTCAGAGATCCGCCAGTCTCTGCTAAAGGCATTCACCACCGAGCCTAGCTTTGTGCCTCCCATTTCAGTTAAAGGATTTAATCTTAGCCAGGCAGTGGTGGTGCACGCCTTTAATCCCAGCACTTGGGAGGCAGAGGCAGGCGGATTTCTGAGTTCGAGGCCAGCCTGATCTACAGAGTGAGTTCCAGGACAGCCAGGGCTATACAGAGAAACCCTGTCTCGAAAAAAACACAAACAAACAAACAAAAAACAAAACAAAAGGATTTAATCTTTTGTTATTGGATTCAATCTATAGTTTATCATGCACTTATTTTACTTGTTGATAATATAGTGTGGTGATGTTTCTTTGTTTCAAAACAGGAATATCAACAGCCTTACAGTTAAAAAGACCTTGTTAGAAATTACTTCTGTGAGGTATTGGGAAAGTTCTAGGCTCACAGACAAAGCAAATCCCAAGTTGTCTCTTCAAAAATTTGTTGGCTGAGATGAGCTCAGCTGGGCCAGGGTGTGGTTTGTAAATACAAAATCAAGTTTTCAAACACACACATTGTTCCTCTCATGCCCCAGGGGAAGACAGAGGGAGGGACCAGAGCACTGCAAATTATCTGTAAATACTCTTTCAAATTCATTAAAATTTCTAGTGTGTAAGGAAAGAAACTGAAGTGTTCATACAAATTCTTATCTGTGGCAAGCCCACGGGGTATTTCTCTTACTTATTCCTTCTCCTCCTTTTTCTCTTTTATAAAGTTTTAATGTGGGCTGGAGAGTTGGCTCAGTGGTTAAGAGCACTGACTGCTCTTCCAGACAGAGGTCCTGAGTTTAATTCCCCGCAACCCCATGATGGCTCACAACCATCTGCAATGGGATCTGATGCCCTCTTCTGGTGTGTCTGAAGAAAGTAGTAATGTACTCATATACATAAAATAAATAAATAAATATTTTAAAAAGATTTTAATATGTATAATGCTTATGTAATAAAAAGAACTATCTAAGGCCTGACATGGTAGTACATACCTGCAGTGCAGCCTCAGCACTTAGGAGGTAGAGGCAGGAGGATAGACCCAAGTTCAAGGTCAGCTTGGTCTACCTGGTGAGTTCTAAACCAGCTAGGACTACACAGTGAGACTCTCTCTCAAACTGTAACCTGCTCCCTGCAAAAATAATTCTAGAAACAAACAAAAAACAAAAAAACAGCCCTTCAAACCAATCCCCACTCCCACTAGAGCCTGGGGGATGGCTCAGATGATAAAATCCTTGCCTTGCAAGCATGACGACCTGAGTTCAGACAAGAAGCCAGGCGTGGGAATGGAGCGTTGGCTCAGTGGTTAAGAGCATTGCTGCTCCTCCAGAGGGATGGGGTCCTGTTCTTCCCAGCACCCACATGACAGTTCACTTGTAACACCCATTCCAAGGTTTCAGTCATTCTCTTCTGGACTCATTGGGTACCAAGTACATACATGGTGCACATACACATACATGTAGACAAAAACACTTAAACACATAAAAACAAAAATAAATCTAAAAAAAAGGGAAGGTGAGGAACAAGTGGAGGAGGAAGAACAGCAGCAGCAGCAGCCGCCGCCAGCATTATGGCGTGCTCTTGTAATCCTAGCACTAGGAGAGTAGAGACAGGAGGATCTCTAGGGCCCACTGGACAGCCAGTCTAGCCAGATTGGTGAATTCCAGGCCCATGAGAGACCCTGGTGGAAGGTGGCCCTGAGGTTGTCTTCTGACCACTGCGTGAACATGCATAGATGGGTAGTAGGATGGGCCATGAGTGATTTAGCGCTTGAATTAAGAAATGTAGGCTCACATGCAGTAGTTCAGTGGATGCGGCGGCGGCGGTGGTGGGGTCTGTGAAAGTTCTCTTCTTATCCTGTCTCAAAAAAAGGAAAGAGCCAGGTTGTCTGTTGAGAGTGAGTATGTGGGAAGTAATAGAAGTCTCAGGAAAAAATAGGAGTCACAGTGAGTGGACTGGAGAAGGAAGTAGTATTCATGCAGTGGTTATGGATTTAATTTGAAATGACAGCCTGTGTGTGTATTGTGAGGACACCTTGGAAGTCATTTTTTTCCTTCCGTCATCATGCGGGCTCTGGGGATTGAACTCAGGTTGTCAAGCTTGGCAGCAAGCATCTTTACCTGCTGAGACATCGAGTTTGTCTCAGTTGTGAATGTAAAGTCAGAAAGTCATGCCAGGCAGCATGGTTGCCTGGTTTTCTCCAATCTACTCTTGTAGCCAAGCCTCCTTAAGTTTAAGGATTTCTCATGAAGCTGCAACCAAAGCTTCCTACCCTTGGGGCTCCACCAGAGACAAAGGCACCACCAAACCGTTTCTGTTTTTAGAATTGATAGCTATAGGCTTGTTGTTTCTATTTTCACTGGGAGTATTGTAGTCTTGTGCTAGCATCCCACTATGTCCCTCTGGATGGAACTGAGTCCTGTGTGTTGGGACAACAGGAATGAGCCAACATCCCTGCACTTTATTTTGTTTTTGTTGTCTGGAGTCTACTCTCAGCATCTAGATGCTACAAGCAGTTCTTTGCCTTGTAGTTCAGTCCACAGCCATTGGCAATATGGCAGTTTGTTTCTTCAAGGCCAACGGAGTAGTCATGGTCAGTCCACTAGAACACAGTCTTAAATGGGACATCCCATCCTCTTTGGCATAGAACGTAACATTCTGTTCATTTTCCATTGCTATAAGTGAACATTACTGACTGGGTTGTTTATATAAATAGAGATTTGTTTTGCTCAGTTCTAGGAGGTCCAAGGTCAGTGAGTGGGGATGCTGCTGACTCCCTAGGCAACAGGGGTATCATACAGCAAGAAGTCTGTACACAAGAGTAGAGCCAAACTTTTTATAACAGACGTGTTCTAAAATGAATCCATTAAGCCATTAAACTAACTCATGAAACCATTCATGAGTCCTCATGATCTAGTCAACTCTTCGAGGTCTCATTTAATCTGTTTTCTAATACTTTACCCTAAGGATTAAAGTTCAGTGAGTTTTGGTGGGAACATTCAAACCCTAGTAATAGCTCATCACTTTTTGCGAGCTGACCTAATTAGAAAAGAGTCCTGCCCAAACTCAAGGACAAGGGAATAAACAAACTCTTCAGATTCATATCCTATTTCCTGATACTTAGTTAAATTCAGCAGCTACTATTTTTTTTTTTTTTTTCGGTTTTTGAGACAGGGTTTCTCTGTGTAGCTCTGGCTGTCCTGGAGCTCACGCTGTAGATCAGGCTGGCTTCAGACTCAGAAATCCACCTGCCGCTGCCTCCCAGGTGCTGTGCTACCACCGCCTGGCTGCAACTACTATTTTTCAAGCAAAGATCTGCAGGGTTTTTATTCTGTTAGAAATTATTATTCAGTATTACAAAGATATCAGCAGCCCTAATAGGACTTATTATCCCTGATGGGGCCCAAAGATACCAAGTAACGACATTAAACTAGCAATTGCAGACAGAGCCACAGTTAAAACACATGCTGTCTGGAGTTCATGCTGTCATCTGTTATGCCAAGTTGTCTAGAATAAATGGAATGAGTACCGTAATGCTGTGGGGACATGGAAACCAATTAGACGATCTAAGAACCCAAGATGTCTTCCCAACCCTGTTTCTAGATTCTATTTATGTAGCCAGCCTGGTATGGAACTTCAGATACTCCCGACTGTGCCTCCTGAGTTGTGAAATTCTCTTTTCTTTTCTCTCCCCTGCCCCAGGGTTTCTCTCTGTAGCCCTGGCTTTCCTGGAATTTGCTGGCCTCAAACTCAGAGATCTACCTGCCTCTGCCTCCCAAGTATTGAAATTAAAGGTATGTGCCACCATGCCTAGCTCTGAGATTATAATCATACACCACACACTACTTCCATAGTTTAACTGTGATGCAAATTCAACTGGCATTGCTAGAGACTCTCATTGCGCCATGAGTACTTTCTTCCTTAACTAATGGTAAGTGACAAACCAAGGGAAGAAACAGGCCTAGGACAAAAAAATGAAGTTCTTCCCTTATTTAAAGATATTACCTGTACGGGCTAGAGGGATGGCTTGGCAGTAAGAGCATAGACTATCCCTTCTAAACGGCCCAAGTTCAATTCCTAGGCCTCAAACAGCAGCTCATGCCTGTAACTTCAATTCCAGGGCATCTGATGCCCTCTTCTGGCCTCTGCAGGTACCAGGCATGAAAGTGGTGCAACAAAAAAACCCACTCACACACGGAAAATAGTTAATTTAAAGGGATACTGTGAACCGCGCGCAATCGTCTCGCCAGCAAGAACGCACGTGGACACCAGGATCCTTCTGCAGCAAACATTTATTACATCTTTAAGAGGAGGACCCCAAGCCCCGAAAAGGCACTGCTTATATATGCCCTGGAGCGGCGTGTTCACCTCTGATTGGCTGTTTGCTCATTACCTCATGAGACGCCCCGGGATAGGCTGTGACTTGGCGCGCTCTGGCCCTTAGCACATGCGCAGACTACTTGTTACAGGGAGAAGACACCGGATGCCAGCGCCATCTTGTAGCCAGCTCGGGCGCGGCTCTCTACAGGATACTACCTGAAAAAATATAAAGCAAATTTAATATATAGGAATTCTTAAAGTCAAAATATAAGGTTAAGAGATATCTCCAGCAAAAATTACTTGGCATAACCTTATGTACATCATTCATGCTGAGTTGAGAAGCATCCCAGGTAAAATGCACAGTAAATCCAAACCACATTTTGAGAAACATTGAGATCTGAGAGATGTATGATGGAGAGTTATATAGTAGAGCAGAGGTGGGTGGCTCATCGTCATGACAAATGTGGAGAGGCAGGTTTGGAACCACATTTTTCTCTATTCCAGTTTCATCCGTAAGTCAAATGTCATGCCCTGGAGACATCGCTGGGAGGCTGTCTGCATTATGAGTTTCGACCAGAAACTTCCTAGGCATAAGCATCAACATTTGACCTAGAATTCACAATGGTCTCAGTTACTTGTCTCACTGTTGAGATGAAACACTTGATGTCAGCAGCTCTAAGAAAGAAGGGTCTATCCTGGCTCACGGTTGGAGGGATGCAGTCCATCAAGGCAGGGAAGGTGTGGTAGCTGGAGCAGCAGGCAGCCTGTCTTTATTGTGTGTCCACAGTCCAGAAGTGGAGCCAGGTAAATGCTGTGTTTTGGCTCCCTTGCCCCTTTTCCTTTAGGTGACACCCCAGTTTATAGGATGCTGCTGCCCACCTTTGGGGCGAATCTTCCAACCTAATCTAAAGAATCTCCTCACAAAGGTGCCCAGAGATTTGTTTCCATGGTGATTGTAAATCTTGTCAAGTTGACAGTGTAAATTAACTATCACAGTATGAACCACTTAGTTTTAAGAAAAAAAAAAGAGTAATTTATTATCTGGATTTAACTTTTTAATTCTTGGATTATTTTCACACTCATTACCTGCAGAGAATCACTGCTATATAGAATTGGTTTGACTTTGAATCTTGCTTTTATAGCTTCCTATCAATTTTGTGCTCAAGTGATTCACTTCACTTTTATCAAACCCGTGTCTTTATTAAGGGGCAGACCAGATGATGTTTAGCCAGCACCAAGGGATGGAATTCAAAGTCTTCTCTTCCACCACACACAACCTCACCTCCTTATGGAGTCCTCCAGCTTTGCAGGCTCAGGACCACCACACTGGCATTCATTGTAACCTTGTGAGCTTCTTAGGTTAGAGTTGGTTGTGTTTTTCTCCTTTGTGTGTATCACTCTCAGCCTCCCACACATTTTAGATCCACTGTGTATTTCAGAACCCCCTGAAGGACTCGTGTAACTGTTAGGAAAGTGTAGAAAACACTAACACTACGTGAAACATTTGACATTTTAGAGGGAGTTTTCTTCATGTCACAATATTCCAAAACACACCCTGAACTAGAGAAAATGTAAGTTTTGGGAGGAGTGGTGAGCTAAGGCTGTATCATCTCCCAGGAGAATAAAGTCCTCACATCCTAGGAAACTGTCAGCAGAAAGGGAAAATGCTAGTCAGTTCACCACCCACTTGTCTGCACCTTCTTGGGCCCAGTGATGCCCTGAGTGCTCAGGCCTTGCCCAGGCTGAGCAGAGCCACACTGTCCTGGTGCTTTGTGCCTCTTGCTGACAAAAACTTCCATGAACTGGCTGAGGCCATCATGTTCAGGACAGTGGAGGGAAGACTCCTTTGGTGTGGCAGCCCTGAAGACCCACACACTTTTCAAAAAACAAACCCTAGGTGGGTTCTAACAGATTCTGATGAACAAGCAATGTGGGCAGACAAGTCACTCAGAAAACCAGTTAAGCCAAGGTGTTAAGAAACGAATTTCCCAAAGTTAAAATAATTTACAATTTAGCCAAATATGCTTACCCCAAATAATCTAAAAATCACCATAAAACCTATTATTATTATATGACATTTTGAAATTTTAAATTATTTCACAATAATGGTTCATTAAAACACTATTTTCTCAAAAGGGAGCAGGGAAGGGAGATTAACGTTTCATTCATATATATATGGAAAGTCAATGAAACTCATTAATATGTATATGATAAAAAGAAAGCATCTCATACCCTGATGTAACTTTCGTTTTGTCTGTGTTTCTGGGGGTTGAGCTTATATATCCTACGCAAGTGCTCTTATCATTGAGCTGTATGTATCCCAGCCTTATCTGTAGCTTTATCGTGTGTGACTACTCTGCTTCTCTTTTCATTTTCCCCTTATCTGTTTTCAGCTAATATTTATCGTCTAACAACTGTACGCTAGCACTCTCTCCTTTCCCTTTCCCACTCTGTCAACTGTACCGTGCTGTTGTGTATTGTGTATTTCTCAGTGTTGGTGATCTTTTCTTTTCTGGTCTCATAATATCCATCTAAGTATCTGTTTGCCCATCCACCTATCCAGCTAGTAGATGAAACTATTACCCATTTATTTGTTTTTTATTTTATTTTATTTTTTTGGTTTTTCGAGACAGAGTTTCTCTGTGTAGCCCTGGCTGTCCTGGAACTCTGTACATCAAGCTGGCCTGGAACTCAGAAATCCACCTGCCTCTGCCTCCCAAGTACTGGGATTAAAGGTGTGTGCTACCACTGCCCGGCTACCCATTTATTTTTTAAACTAGTTTTGTTGTGCCAGGGAAATGTTGGTGATCCCCCAAAACACACACAGGAGCCGATCTGAAACAACTCATAGCAGGGTTTATTCTAGTCCAGCTAGCTCCTCTCCCCCCAATGCACTACCACCACCACCACCAGGAATGACGGTTTTGGAGGTGGGAGAGCCCCGAATGTCTATCAGGGCAAGGCTTTACAGTAAACAGCAAGCAGGGAATACATGTGCAAGGCTCCATGTGCAAGGCTCCTGTGGCCTTTAATGCAATTGGCTGGTGCTGGGAGTCATATCATAAACTTAACTTCTGCTCCCCTCTGCATTGGTGGTCGTTAGGCAGGGGGTGGGCTTGTAACCTGAGTGTGCAGGTTTGTTGGGGGAATAACCTGGAGATGCTGGTCTTGTTGGGGATTAGCCTAGAGACTGGATCTAGGCTCAGGTTCTGTTGGGAGAAACTTGGAAACTAATGCTAGATACCAGCCTGCTAGCCTACCTGAGTTCACACTTAGGTCAGCTTCTCTAAAATGACTAATGCTAGATACCAGCCTGCTAGCCTACCTGAGTTCACACTTAGGTCAGCTTCTCTAAAATGGAGTCTGGATTTAAAAGCTTTGGCATCTCACTTCGAGCTCACATCACTAAAAGTGTGTACCTTTTGGCAAGTATTCCCTTTTGACACTTCAAATTTCCGAGTGTATTAGCATCTCTTAGGTAGATATTTCCCTCCCATAAATGTTTTATATATATATACATATATATATATATATATGTATATATATATAGAGAACAAGACCCTCAGCCATGGAGGCTGCGTACTGAAGGGCAGCCTTCAGAAGTGTGAGGTGGTCCCTCGATCCTTTCTGAAACTAAGGACATTTTTTGGAGGAAAGTGTCATCCTCTGCTCTCTCTGAGCTCCAAGGCCCTCATCTGAGCCGTTGCTGCTGCACTCATGGCCCTCCCTTTGGAACAAGGAGCATCTATCTCCCCCGCCTCTCTCATTGTACTGGATATCCTTTGAAGAAATAGATTCTTGATTTCCCTGGAGAGTCTATCATAAGGTCTAATGTAGAATAACTCAATAAATACATTTTGGACTATATGCTCTTTATTGAATGCTGTAGCCGCCAGTTTCTTCTTAAGAGACTACTTCAACCCCAGTGACTGGCATCCGTAAAGGTCAAGGGATTCTGGGTAATCCTCATAGTGTACAGGCTTTGTATTCTTCACTTAAGACTGGGTACTTTCAAAACTGGAAGTATGAAAACCAGAGAACACACCCGTGTTGTTATTCTTGCTCCAGGAAGGCACACCTGCCACTATCAACGGCAGTGTGGGTGGCATTTACAGCTTCTCAGGTGACGTGGCACTCTGACAGGATTTCAGAGGGCAAGCAAGACTTAGGCTAAGCAGATACTGCTAGTAATATATCACATCTTTCCTTGATCTGTCCCACCTAGCTGTTTATCCATCTAACCTCTCAAAGCCACAAAGGTGCCTTATCAGATGGAAAACTAACTTCTTATTTACAAATGATACCCATCGTTAAATGATAAAATTTCTAAATGACGTAAATTGATAGTAAAGCCTGAATGAAAAATGAATACGCAAGAATGACTAAGAAAACATTGAAAATGTAAAATGAGGAAGCCTAACCAGTTGAAGACATCTAACTGACTTTCTCTAGGATCCAGGATATTTTAAATTAAATTGCTTTTGACATCTCAACAAATTGGACTCTCTTTCAGAACCTCCAAAACCCAACATAACTTTAAATATAAATGCAACTTCATAACCCTGCACATGCACATCCGCTGCCTATGGTGTAACAGGACAGTTGAACATTAGCTCTTTCCTCCCAGCGAAGTCCTGCTCCCTGGACCGGTTCTCACTGACTGGCACACTTAGCATGGCCTCAGGTTATCTAATCCCTTTTGATTGCGTTTCTTCTTTCAGTTGTCTCTGGGGCAAAAGGCAACCTGGCTGTCTTGACACCCAAGAGACTCAGAAGACAACGACAGAGGACGCCTGGGTCACTGGCAATAAGGTATCTGAATATTCAGAGACAGAACCAGCTAGCTTAAGGTCACAGGCCTGCCCCGGAGGAATCTAGGCCTAGAAACCGGCGGGTCTTTCCCAACCGCACCCGTGGGCGTTCGGAAATCCGTCTCTTTAAGACTCACTGTCTGCGCCCTGCTCCGTACCAGGCGCTCTGGTCCGCCCCGGGTGACCCTTAGGACCCGCCCTGCAGTTAGTCCTTAAGGTGGCGCCTGGCCTCACCTCCCCGAGGCCGCGCGCGTAGCCGGTCCCGCCCCCGCCCCGCCTGTGCGTGAGGGGGCGGTGCCGCAGACGGAAGGACCCTTGGCCATCCTATTGGGCAAGAGTATGAGTGACGTAAGAGGCCCCGCCTTCCGGTCGCCGGCGCCCGCCCCTTTGGCCGCGCTCGGTCGCTGACGTGTCGGGCCGGCAGGCTTCCGCTCCGCCCCTGGGTCGAAGCCACTCGCCGCGGCGGGAGGGGCGGGGTGGCCGGGGCCCGCGCTCCCCTCGGCCGCTGCTCGCGGCCCGCCCCGCCGCCCCAGCCCCTCGGATGACGGTATATATTCCAGGCGGGCGCGGGACGCCGGCGAGTAGCGGAGCCGAAGGAGCCGGAGCCGAGTCGAGCCGAGCCGCGGGATTGTCGAGGGAGGTAGGGGCCCCCTTCACGCACGCGCTCCCTCCCCTGCCTGGCGCGCGGACCCGGCTACGCGTTGCCGCACCACGCTCTGCACCGGCCGCTCAGAGCTCGGGAGAGGCGTGGGCTGTGTCACGGCGGGGCGGGGATGTGCGGAGGGTCTGCGGGGAGACCCGAGAGAGGAGGCTTGGTTGGTGATGGAGTCTCTGGCACGTGCCAGCGCTGTTTTAAGTGGGCCCTCACCTGGATTGGGGAAGAGGAGCCACGAGGGTCGAGTATAGTTATGCCATTTCTAGGGGATGGGGGGGGGGTCACCGGTGAGAACAAGTGGTGGCTGTTACTGCCGGGAAGGCGAGTTGGGGTGTTTTGAACCCACGAGGGTAAGACTTGATAGTTCCGACAAGGACAGTGGATCCCAATGGGGAATGTGGCCAGCCCAGGACCCGCTTGCCACTTAACCCGCTTCGCTTGATACTGATAGCGAGAGAGGTTCAGATTTCAGGGTTTCCCCTCAGTTGGACTGTTAGAACGATGAGTCCCGAGGGCTGAGCGCACACATATGCTCTTGAAGATCTTTAAAAGTTTGGTCTGAGGCTGGGTGGCCTTCACCGGCACACTGTGAAATCTGAAATCCGGTGATAATGATCATGCTAGTACGTTATGTATTTATATGAGGCAAAAGTTTAGGGATTTGGAGGTGAAGTTCCCTGGGCTAGGATCCAAGAGCTTGCAGCGAATGAAGGCATTTGTGTATTTCGTTATTAGTTGACTCACTTGGCTGAGGGAAAACACTTCATAGTCAGTGGTCAGGACTCAAGTCAGTCTCAGTACCATTTCTCCACCCCCTGCCCTC
>JADRCD010228485.1:0-13413 GCA_019843815.1 Montemys delectorum
TGGGCCTTTCCTCACTGGCCTCGGGGCAGAGTTTTGGCTCTCAGCCTGGCTCCCCAGTGTGAACTCTGCCTGGGATAGCTGTGCAGGCAATATGCAGGGCAGCTAGCACTCACCTATGGCCTCCAGCACCAGTGTATATGCGGCTGTGGTCTCACGGTCCAGGCCGACCACGGTTCTCACCACGGCATCACGGTAGCCCACACTGAACTTCCCGTCCACGTTTCCCGCTGCAAGCAGAAAGGAAAGGAAGGCTTAGGTGTTCAGCAGAGGTCTACCAAGAGACGCACCGCAGCGACGCTCCTCCTAAGGGGAGACCTGCACGGGATCCCTCAGAGGAGAGGCTCTTACAGGTGGAGGGTGCAGTGCGCATGAACACCTACTGGGTGCAGCTTGTTTGAGCACCTACTGTGTACCCGGCACTCCAATTATGGACCAGTTCATTTAACCTCCACACAATCTGAGGTTCTGTGCCTCCTGGGCCTCCTCCTGTGTGTTAATTCTGGAGCGTGGGTCCTGCCCGTATTGCCCTAAGCATCTCTTCCAGAAGAGACTGAGCAGCTGACTTGGGTAAGGGACTTTTTATACACAGCTAAGGACTGACTGGAGTAGGGATGTGAACTTCCCAGGACCCTCATCTTTGGGGATAGTAAGGGGCTGAAGGACTACAGCCCTCTGGGCGGGAATTCATGAAGGACCCAGAATGACATAGGGGGGCACGTGGACAGAAGACAGGTGGGCTTGGTGTCCTTGGATGGTGGTCCCCGTGTTGGGTGGAGCCAGGGAAGGTACTCTCTGAGACCAGTGAGGGAGAGACAACGCCTGTGTGAGCAGGCTGCAGTACCGCTCTCCAGCCAGAAGAGGGAGCCACTGTACTGTGCTTGGTTTACAGAGCTTGACAATCTAGCCGGGGCTCATGGCAGGTGAGTGGGAATGAGTCACTTTTCTCAGGCGCTCTTTATGTGGTTTGCCCCTGAGAGGAAAGACCTAGGAGACAATGTCCTGGCTCCTCACAGTCTAAGGTGTCTTCCGCAAGAGACAAAACCCAGCTCTACATGGGGCAGGGAGGAAGTAAAGAGCAATTCGTGTTAGCGGCAGAAGCTCTAGGCTGATGTCAAGTGGGCATCTCACCGACTGTGGCTTCCTGGGATGGCCTTTGGGCTAGGAGGTGGGCGTGAAGAGGAAAGGAGGGGGGAGCCTGCGAGCCCTTGCTGCTGGGGAGAGGTGTCAGGGAGGGTAGTGCGTACGCTGCGTATGTGTACAGGGGTGCATGCACAGATGTAGTGTATATGCAGCAGGGCTCCAGATGGCTCATAAGCAGAGAGAAGGTGGTTGTGGGAGGGCCGAGGGATGGATGTGCGTCCCAGCGCCTGTCAGGTGGGCCAGGCATCGAAGAAAGCGGGGAAAACGGTTATAGCTCGTGAGGTGACAACCACAGAGCATGTTGGCCCTTTCCCACGGGGTCTACCTCCCGTGGAAGGTTCACTTTCTCCAGTGAGCCAGGGACAGGGCCTCGTCAGCTTTAGCTACAACTCTATTGAACGTGTTCCAGCCAAAACGAATCCATTTAGGCGTTTGCGACCATCTGCCTCCCAACCAACAGTTTTCATGAGTCCCTGAGGAAAGATGGAGCCACATTCCTGCAGTGACTGCTTTCTCAAGTGGGGTGAAGGGGACACCTCAGTCAACATTCTTTCCCCCTCTACCCTCACCCAGCACACCTTCAACCTTGAAGCTCCCTGGGAACCAGGAGCAAGCCCTTAGGGAGGTAAGGAGGTCGGGGCCGATGCCCGCTCCCCCACCCCCACCCCCAATGCTTCTGTCTCTACCCAGTCTAGGTCGCTGCCAGGCAGCGAGGGCCGTACCCGTGATGAAGTAGCTGAGCTCCGCGTTGAGGCCTACATCGTTGTCTGTGCAGTTCAGCCAGACCACACGGAACTCGCGGGGGACGTCCTCAGACACGGACACATTGTACACGGCAGGGAAGAAGGTGGGCGTCTCGTCGTTCACATCCAACACTGTAAATTGAAGGGACACGCTGGCCTAGGCCCGGCTACTGCTGTAGATGGCCGGGGCCACGCTGCCAGGGTTCCCAAGAGGGTCGTGGGCGTCAGGTGACCTATGTGTCAGCGCTGTCTGGTTGTGAGTCCTGGAGGCCTGTATGGTGGCTGAGTCATCCAGCTTCGAGATGATCAGAGCCAGCACTCCCCACGCACACACTAGCCCTGACTGTCGATGGAGAGGAGCACAGAGCGTGCCCGCTCCCAGTAGGCACTTAACAAAGAGACAACAGCAACAAGAACAATAACAGCAATGAAACTGTTGTCTTCTCATACAGCCCACAGCCACGGGAGGTGGGAGGGGGAGAAGCCCAGAGCAGTTGAATAACTTATCTGCAGTCACACATCGATTGACGGAGGGGTCACATGGTCTCGGGGGAGCTCTAGCATGGTTTTCCAGAGGGATTGTGGGGATCCCAGGAAGCTGGCTCTGAAGTTTATCCTTTCTAAAAACTTAATTTTCATTAAATATTTGTGTGTCCGGCCTTCACAGCTGGCCCCTCTTCCTCGGGTATACAAGGCTTAGGGTGACGCTTACACAAGTGACATGGCCTCCCCTGCTCTCTGTGGTGACACTGGGAGAGGTGATGGGCCATTGTTACTATCTATGGTTTTTGCTGAGAGGTTCTTTGTGGGCCCTCTTATTATTTGGTGGAGAAGTGGGTCCCCAAACTGGCTCCTGGCGTCAACAGGAGGGACTTACATCCACAGGAGAGAGGGGGCAGCTGGCTCTGAGACCCTTGCTCTCCCGGGTCTCAACTGAGGGGGACCAGGCTGTGTGTCTGTGTGTTAGGCTCACCGCCGGCCTGTTTCCACGCATCCTCTGGATGGAGAGCCAGGATGGCCGGGCCAGATTAAGCTCTGCACGTTCAATCTCAGGCTCATTCCCGCCTCCAGCCACACCCTGTCAATGTCTCCATCTTCCTCAGAGCTAAAACCCCTTACATTCTCAGGCTCATTCCCGCCTCCAGCCACACCCTGTCAACGGCTCCATCTTCCTCAGAGCTAAAACCCCTTACAGACGGGAAGTCATTTTTCATCATACGGAGTGGGGTAGAAGGGCATTTGGGCCCCAAGGGGTGAGAAGAATCTGGGAGTGGAGGAATGGAGCTACCCTCTTCCCATTACAGCCATGCCCTTCCACGAGGAGCCCCCGTGATCCCACACCCACGGAATAGAGGGTCTTCTTTATGTCTGAGAAAGCACTGGCTTTCCTAAGATGGCAGTCCTGCTTAGAACCCTGGGGTCCCAGTATCAGCTGTGACCCTCTTTGTAGTTCTGTGATGGGAGCTTTTGCGGGGCGGCTGGGGGCAGGGGGGGGGGGAAGCCTTGGTGGGGCTCTGGGCTTCAAAGCAGTGCTTAGGTATGGACGAAGCTCAGTGAGCGTTTTTTGAACACAGTAGGAGCAGTCAGGACTGGACTGCCGGTCTTCCTACTGGAGAGGGGGCCGATGGCTGTGGTGCGGCCGGTCGGTGATGGCGCCATCCCAAACCCAGTTCCTAGCAGGAGTCACCCCTCACCTCGGATGGTAAGGGTGCTGGTGGAGCTCTTGGTAGGTGTGCCCGCATCGCTGGCCACCACCCGCAGCTGGTACTCGGCGATGCGCTCCCGGTCCAGTTCGGCCGTGGTCGTGACCACGCCACTGGTGCTGTTGATGACGAAGTCCATGCGGGGCATGCCCACCTGCATGCGATAGGACACCAGGCCATTCAGGCCCTCATCCAGATCGATGGCCACCACCTGGGGGAAAGCAGAGGCCACGTAAGGGGGTTGGATGTCGGGATGGGCACTTCTTTTCCTGCCAGCGACCTCTCCCTCCCTACGAACCAGAGCTTGGTGCATCGGACACCCTTGCTCCGGGGTGAGAAGGACTTGCTAGGACCGGATCCAGGCCCCCACGTCTTGCCCTTGAATCCCTGGTATCCTTTTAGACAGACCTTCCGGCCTCCATAGCCCCTGGGCTCCTATGTTTTGCCATGGCTCAGAACCCTCCCTCCTTCTCTAGCTCTTAGGATACCAGCTCGGAGGACCACCCGGCCTAAGACCCTCTCATCTCCTGGGCTGTGGCTTCGCAGCTTCCAGAACCAACTCTCCTCTCTGCTCTATGAGCTAAAATAGAGACGTATGTAAAAAGCTATCAGTGCTACTCTTTAATGCCTCGTGAAGGTTTCATTTGGGATAAAGTCAGCTCCTCCTGGGGCCCCACAATTCCAGCCCTGCTCCCCAGCACAGCACTCTAGGGACAGGGAGAGTTTCCCAGGCTCACACCTGAGAACTTGGGAGACAGGTGGACAACCACAGGGAGGACAAGAGCCTTGTGGGTTAAGTAAGGCTTTTGCCATTGGAAGTGCAGAGGCTGGACAAGCTTTCTCCAGGCTTCCTCGGATGCCTTGCGGGGCTGCGGCTCAGCACTCTGACTTAATTTGCACCCTGATCCCTGAAAGAACATTCTTGTGCCTGTCCAGCAGAGACCTCTCCTGGTCGAGGTCCTGGGTAGGGCTACGGGGCACGGAGCTCAACTCCGGAATTCTTCCTGAGTCTGAGGATTCCCTGTTATGTATTCCTAGTTTCCTTGTAGCGCTGAGCAACTTCTGTAAAATCTGCCCCAGCCACGGTCGTGGACTCTAGCGTCCCGAGAAACAGCCCTGTATTCTTGGAGCGGGGACAAGCGATCCCACTCTCCCATGGACAAACCACGCCACACACATACACCAAACTCCACAGCGACCATGTGTTCCCTGCTATCACCTGGCTACATATCGTCAGCACAGGCAGGCAGCCACTACTGCTATTTCCAGTTCTCGAGTGAGGAAGCCGAGAGGCTCAGAGAGGTTGAGGCGAGTACTTTGAGTCACACAGCAAGAGGACATGGATACTGGTTGGACTCCAGTGCTTCTCTTTTGAAGTGGTGGGGATTGGAACTCAGGGCCTTTCCCAGGTTAGGAATACACTCTTTGTATCGATCTCACCTGGCCCCAGCTTAAAAGTCCACAGTCTCGATTTTGAAAGTCTCCCAGAGTTCCCAAGGTGCTTTCTGATAGGGCATCGTGTTCTCTGAATCAACACCTTCAGAACCTCCCAGTCTAGAAGGGTGACAGGCACCAGTTCTAGAGCTTTCAAGGTTGACGCCTTGGGTCAGACCCCACCAGGATGGGGGAACTTTCTGAGCCAGCATTCTAGAATAATGTCCACTCTCTTCACTTCTGCTTCTGTCTGATCCTAGCTCTTTGAACCTGCCCGTTTTTCCAGACTTGGCTCAAGGCTCTGTCCCTGGGGACCTCCCGGATTACCTCAACCACCAAGCCTTACCGTACTGTAAGTGGCTGTCCCGGGCTACTTGGCTCACGTACTGTGGGGGTCTTGACCGGCATCCCTAGCCCTCATGAAAATGCTTAGCATGAAGCCCACAGGGACAAGGCGAGCTGAGCCACACTTACTTGGTAGACAGAGACTCCTGCAGGGGTGCCCTCAAGAACCTCAGCCACAAAAGGCAGGTTCTGGAAGGTGGGGTCATTGTCATTGAGATCCAAGAGGTTCACAAAGACTGTGGCACTGCTGGTGGCCTTCAGAGGGGGCCTGCCACCTGAAAGGACAAGGAAGAAGGGGGGGGGGCAGAGATGGGAGGACGGGTATCAGAGGAAAGTGATAGAGAAAGGGATGGGTATTCACACCCCTACCCAGCTCCTCCCCCTGGTGTCCTGTGAGGAGGGGGACTTAAGTCATGGGTCTCTTCCCAGTTCCTCTCTGGCCATAAGGTACCGGTAACATCTGGGTTGCAGACACCAATCTATTCTTAGCAAGGAGATAGCTCTCCTGAAGGGGCTCCAGGACCCCCTAAGGACCACCCCTGGGGGCACCCCCAAAGGTCAAGAGCCTCTGCCTATGTGGAAAGCTCAGGGATGGTGGTGCAGGAGTTCGTACAGTCCGTGACGGAGACAATGATCTTGCGCATGAGCTCCGCCTCCACGGGGTCAGGGTTCTCACGGTCCAGCATGACGTGGGTGGTGCGGATCTTGCCCGTGGTGCTGTTCAGGCTATAGAACTTGTTGGGGGGGTGGATGCTGTACACCAGGGTGCCATTCTCCCCCAGATCTGGGTCCACGGCTACCACCTGCCCAGGAAGGGACAAAACTCTTACTGAGGGACGCTGCAGTCCCGGACCCAGACCCAAGCGCAGGTGTGCCGGAGCAGGCATCAGCTCTGTTAGGAGCAGGAAGTGGGAGGGTCACGGAGCGCACTGGTATTAGAATCTGGGTTCTCTGGTATCTTCACTGATCAGCTGTCTACAGAGAAGTCCCTTTCTTAGTCAAGTGTGGCTGCCCCATGTAAAACCGTGGGATGGGTAGGTGTCAGGAGGGTGGTTAGGGATGGGGTTCATTTGGTAGAGTGCCTGCCTAGCATTCATGCCTGCAGCCCTGGGCTCCATCCTCAGTACCACATAAACCAATGATGGTGGTACAAGCTGACTTCTTAGGACTCGGGGGTTAGAAGCAAGGGGGATCAGAAGCTTGGGTGCTGGGAAGGCTGGGAATCCTGCCCCTCTACTGAGCTTTGGGGAGCCCTGAGTTGTGGAATCGAAACATTTATCAGAAGGCTCTTTCATTTCTCCCTCCCGCAGGTCCGATGGTCAAGGATTTGAAAAGCCACTGGGGCTCTGTGATACCGAGGAGCTGTTAGCCGGGACCCACTTTTGAAGGGAGAAGCAGAGACCAGAGATACATGGGGCAGGCTCAAGGTCACACAGCATCAGCCTTGTGCTGGGCCTCTTCCCTCTGTGGTAATCTCCCAGGGTCCAGAGACAACAGTGGCTGTCGCCCCTCGATCCACCATCCCTCTGGGTTGCAGAATACGATGACATGGCAGGTAGACGGGATCGTGGTGAGGGTGCGGGGCGGGAAGGATGGCTGCAGTCCTAGGGGCTGCTTCGGGACAATGTCATTAACTTCAATGATACGGGGCAATGATAGCCAGGGTTGCCCGGCTCCTTCGTCTCACTCGGCGTGAGCTTTTATGCACTTGCAGCAGAATCTGTCCCTGCCCCGGCTTAATCCCAGCTGAGGTGTCTCTGGGGTCACTAGACCAGAACAGATAGATATATGACATGTAGCCAGGGGCTCTACTTGTCACCATCTCTGGGCTCTGGGGGCAGGGAGAGAGGCTTACAGGGCATGTCCCTCGCCAGTGAAACTCCCTTTAGCACGGGCACCTCATTCCAGACTCCCTTTATCTTATGATCTCCCTAGCCTTGCAGAATTGAGGGGTACAGAGGGGTTCTCAGCTTCCAGCCCTTGATTCCTTCACTGTATCATGACCATATTGTCCCCGGCCTCTATGATGGGTCCCCACCACCCCATTTTACAACAGGAGACAATTCATCCCAGGCACGATTCAAGCCAGGCTGCATGGCATCACTGAGGGAAGCAAGCGTTCCTTGAGTTTCTGTGTGTCTCCGACCGTTACAGAGGGGACATGTCTGTCTCTTCATCCCTGCTCTTCGGGATTGGGGGAACCAAGATGTGAAGCCAAAACAACCTAGGCCAGGTCAGCACATGTTGTCCATTTCATAGTGAGAGAAACAGTACGGCACAGGACACCCAGAGAGCTGCCCCATACTCTAGCAGTGAGTGGGCACTGGCCTTTGGTCATGGAGTGGGAAGGGGGCCGGGGAGAAGATAGAGGCTGAGACCCTGCCTGGAGGCTCCTCCCGGGCAAGCCTGGAGACTCGCACTCTCCCCTCATCTATTTCCCATTTCACGCTCCTCATTTTTCTCCCACCTGACGGGGAATAATTCTCTCCCTCTCCCTCTTCTTTATTTTGCTGGAGGGCGTTGGAAGGCTCTAAATCAATGCCCATCAGCAGGTCCTTGAAGGAGGCCACAGGAGAAACAGGGAGAGCTGGGCCCACGCTCATTGCGGGAAGAGAGGGAAAGACAAGGGAAACATCCAGTCTGCAGTGTATGCCCATCCACCGGACACCTCTGGAGCCCACATGTCCGACCTACCGAGGCCCGGGGATGCATGTGCTCTGCCAGCTCAGAGGGCACTGAATGAAGGGACACCTGGGTGCAGGCTCATCTGCCAAAGACTCTGGGAAAGCCTGGGTTTTCTGGGCTTCTGGAGTCATGGCTTATGTTACGGTGGCTCTTGGACCACCAACAGATTTTCCAGTTGAGGAGGAGCCAGTGTAGGCACAGCCAGAGGCTGGGCGGAGGTGAGGCGAAGCTTACCATCCCAGCAGCTGAACACAGCCTTAAACAGCAAACAGTGGAGAGATACCGCTCAGCTGGGGTGTGCCAGGCTCTGCTTCCACATGGAACCAGACAGAGGGACTGATGATGGCGACAGCTGCCAGGTCCTAGTGCTTTCAGCTTGACTAATCAAAACTCAACACAGGGAACTGGGGTGACGGCCCAGTGGGCAAAGCAGTTGCCGCTCTAACCCAGTGACCCAAGTTCAAATCCCCAGAGCCCACATAAACACCAGAAGCAAAAACACGTGGTACATGATAACAGACCCTTGGGGCAGGATGCAGGCAGAGGCAGAAGAACCCCTAGAATCTCTTGGGCCAGATAAGCCTGGAGAATGGGGTGATGAATGACAGGAGATCCGACTCAAGTGAGGTAGAGTACAAGGTTTGATAGCTGAGGTGGTCATACCTCACACACATACACAACACAACACATACATCTAACCCACAAGATCTGACCACAGCAGTCTCAAGTGGACACTCTTACCAGCCCCATTTTCTAGGGAGTGGGAGGGAACAGAGAGGGTCAGTAATCTACTTAAGGCCACAGAGCTGACAACTGGTGTCACTGGAATTAGAACCCAGGTCCTTTGGTACCAGAGGCGGCCCATTTACCCACTAAACTAGCTTCTTCCTTGTACATACGTAATTTAACATATAAGCCTGGACTGTGGAATTTCTCAGAAGGAGATAGTTTTTTTTGGGGGGGGAGGGGACAGTGAGCTACTCAGAGGTGGCATTTTAAGTTAGGATAGAAGGAGCGGGTGTGGTGAAGGTCAGAAAACAGAGGCTTGTCAGGCGTTCAGTCAGGGAGAGGTGAGTGTGCAAGCAATGGAAAGGTCAATGTGTGTTTATATGTGTGTGTGTGCACATGTGCATATGTATATGTGTATATATGTGTTGATAATATATGTGCATGCACACACAGTGCATGACGCTGTAGGATGGATGTGTGCGTAGGTGTGTTTTGGTTAACACATCTGTGAGCACATGTATGTGTAGGCCTGTGGTAGGTATGGGAAGGAAGGTCAAGAGGCAGGCCAGTCCTAGCCAGGATCACCTTCGCTAACCATTCTGTTACAGCCGCCTTTCCTGTGCCTAACCACAGTCCTGCCTCACTTGGGCTGCAGGGAGACCCCAGGCCCTGGGGCCTTGTCAAAGGCATTACAATGCACTCACAGACATGTTTCAGGGGTTAGGAAACTTAAAACATTCCTATGGTGATTCGTCTTGAAGTGACTTTTCTGTGACCAACTTGATCAGTAAATAAGCCACTTGACTTCTGGGTTCTTGGCCCTCATCACATACAACTGGGAGTTCTACCAAGTTCTGGAACATTCTTACGGCTAGAGAATCTAACCTAGAATCTACCTTTCCGTGTAATTAAATGTCTACAAACTCTACGTTTGCTAATACCAATGCTGCATATTACATTTGCCAACTGCTTAATAGAACACGTTTTTAATTTTCATTTTGCTGTCTTCTTCCTGAGACACTCAGGGCTGTAGCCCTGTGTCTGCTATGTTGCCTGAGACCTACGTATCTACTCAAGGTAACCATGGACGGGTCCTGTAGGCTATTGGTGCATGTGTGTATGTGTGCGTGTATGTGTGTATGCATGTGCATGTGTGTGTGTCTGTGTGTGTGTGTGTGTGTGTGTGTGTGTGTGTGTGTGTGTAGGATAGTTGTCCTTCTCTACCACTCTCTGACTGGGTTTTTGCAGAAGCTGGAGCTAGGCTGGTGGCCAGCAAGCTCCAGCAATCCTGCGCCTGCCTGTCACAGCGCTGGGACTACGGGCATTTGGGTATAAAGCCACGCCCACCTTTTTATGAGTATTGGGAAATACGTGCTAGTATATGTGTGTTGCAGGTGCATGAGATGTAGGATGGATGTGTGTAGATGTGTTGTCGTTAATACATGTGCGAGCACATGTATGTGTACCTGTGTGGGAGGTGTGGGGAGGCAGGTCGAGGCCAGTCCCAACCAATATGAACATGACGTGTTGTGATCAGACACTCTCACCACTCAGCCATCTCTCCACCCTGACTCTGGATAAGACGGGAGCAAGTGGTGGGTCTGGGGAGAGCAGGGCATGAGGGTCCTCTGGAGGCAGAGCCTCCACACAAAGGCCTAGCATTAAGCCCGTGGTGGCTGAAGGCTTCTGCGGTCTAGAAGCTCCCCAACCCCTATAGACTCCCTCCATCACTTGGCTCTCAATTTCCTCTGTGAGAGATTTTTCCAGAAACACAATGACAGATGGGTGGTTCAGAGGCAGGCATTCCAGAGCCACTCTTGGGATCCCAAGGTGGGAACTCAGAGATTATTTTGAACCTGCACCAGGTGCCCACAAGGGGGCAGCAGAGAGTGCCCGAGGGACCCAGCGCCTTAGAGACCCCAGCGAGAACCCCAGCTGGAGATTTCCAACTGTAGCTCCCAGCTCTGAAAACCCATGCATTCTAGATCACTCGCTCCGATTTGCGGCTTGGGATTCTCTGGGAGGGGACAGGAGGACCGGCTGAGGATCACTCAGACCTTGAAGGTGTGGAAGCACTGGATGACCACACCCCCTTCCCTCTCTGCCCTTCCTTGTAGGTTTCCACTCTCGCCATCTGGTCCAGATAGAGCCTGTCTCTTTCAAGATCTCACCACAGTGTAGTGTGAGAACCCTGAGGCCAGGCCCCAGATATGGGTGGGGCAGGTTCTCAGAGCCTGATGCAAAGCCACTGAGCCTGTCCCTGTCAACAGGATTCTCCAGTTCTTCAAAGCCTGGGGGCTCTGCTAGGTATCCTGGTAGTCTGCAGAGAGACAAGGGCTGGGCCAGGTGGGTTCTAAAATCCTTACTGAAAAGCCTGGAGGCCTGGGTTCAAGTCCCGGCACTACCTCTCACTGGTTCTGGGGCCTTAAGTTCTGAGTCCTGCTGTCAGGGGGGAGTATCCTGAGAATGAGAGAGATTTCACTAGGCATTCTTGGGGTAGTGTAGGACAGATCAGGCATTCAGTCAACAGGACTATTGAGAGCTGCCAGAGTTCGTGTCCATCCCAGGACTGTTGGGTGGCAGTTGGCCAGACATTTGGGGACCAGCCTTCCCTGATGAGGCTAAATGGAGTTCAAAGGTTAGGGGAGGAATGGCTTACAAATGTGAATCTGAGAGCTGAGAAGAGCAAATGGGTCACAGCCTTGCCTGTCTTCAGCCGCTCCTGCAAGCCAGCTTCCTGTCTGGGGCCCAGCATCTCCAACTGTGTTTCCTTTCCCTGTTTTAAGTCTCATCCTGAACATAGCAGGTGCACACACACAGGATGCGGGGTGAACACCTGGCATCATCCTCCACCAGAGAATCCCTGGGGTGAGCTTCAACCCCTCGCCGAGGTAGCCCAGAGCCCCGGAGCGCTGACCCAGGACAGAGTTAGCCAGGCCAGTGGCTGCAGCGCCTCCGTGGTAAAGGACCCGGGCCAGCTTGGGACAAAACACTGAGCCCAGGAGTCTCTGCGGCAGGCCAGGGGAATCATGGGAGGAATTCGTTAAACTACAGCAAGGCTGCCCGGCAGCTGCTGTGTCTCCACGTACCGTGGTCACATCGGAGTCTGGAGGTGTCATCTCCACCAGGTTGATGTAGTAGGGCGCGTCCTTCCAGGTAGGGTGGTTGTCATTGATGTCTAGGAGGGTGACGTTCACCTGTGGACCACAAGGGCGCTGCGGTCCATGACGGCCAACAAGGGCAAGGGCAGGGGCAGGGGCATACAGAGGTCTCTGTTCCAATAAGCTCTTGCCGGTCTGCTTATGTCAAGGAGAGCCTAGGCTGTCAGGGACAAGATGGGGCTAGGTCCCTGACAAAGGAGGGGGCGTAGGTGCTGTCCCAGGAGGAGGCAGAGAACGGATGAGGTATCTGAAAACCTCGTTGTGATCCAGGCTTCTCTCAGCCACTTGGGTCTTGGGGGCAATACAGATCACACACATACACACACACACACACACACACACACACACACACCCGATGGGGACCTGAGAGAATCCTTGGAGCTCCCCGGTCTCGGGCACAAACCAAGTGATTTTTTTTTCTGCTCGCCCGCGCCCAGATGAACCATCTCCAGGGCTGAGGTGCGATTCCAATTAGCAGGGCTAGCCTCTACAGAGGTGCTCATGGCGGGGGGGGGGGGGTAGGGTGGGGTGGGGGGTGGGGCAGGGCACGTTCTGTAACAGCGAGGCCAAGTGAAGCCAGCCCCAGCCCAGTTCCTCAGGCCTGGCAAGAATGGGGGCAGCTTCCCAGGGTGGGCGAGGACCCGACCACGGAGCAAGGTGAAGCAAGGGGGTCTCCAGAGGGAGCCCACGGCAGCGTGGGGAAGGGGGACTGGATGTGGCTGCAGCCACAGGTCACCCCACCGTGGTTGTTTCTGTCCCGGGGGCGGGGGACCCTTGTGCCCCTCACTGTCCCCATTCTCCCTTCTGCCACCAGGTAGCCCTGAGCTACTCTCTCCTCCTGAGGCTGCTTTGTGGTGAGGCGGCCTGGATGGGCTCCCGGGCTCCCCTTCCCAGAGGCAGAGACACTCAGCGTTAGGAGCGTTTATAGACAGGGTAGTGGCCCGTCCCTCGGGGACCCTGAAGGGCCCTGGCTACTGCGCTAGTTGGCTCTTCCTCGGGAATTGTGGCTCTGGCTTAGATGTTCTGGAGAGCATGAGAGGATTCTGGGGTTCACGTCCTCTGCTGCTTGCTACTCCGCTGGGCCTTTGGAATAGCATGAAGTGTGATTTTATTGTGCCCTCCTGGGTGTCCTATGTCCTGGCCGCCAGGCCTTCCTTTCCCTATGGCCACTGTCTGCAGATGCCACCTCACAGTGTCTCACCCTGCTGAAGCATGACATGGTACCCAGAGGTCTGAGAAGGAGACCCAAAGGGAACCAGGGAGGAGGGAGCTGGTCAGCAGGGAGGAGGGAGCTGGGAAACAGAGAGGAGGGACCTGGTTAGCAGGGAGGAGGGAGGAGGGAGCTGGTCAGCAGGGAGGAGGGAGCTGGGAAACAGAGAGGAGGGACCTGGTCAGCAGGGAGGAGGGAGGAGGGAGCTGGTCAGCAGGGAGGAGGGAACTGGACAGCAGGGAGGAGGGAGCTGGTCAGCAGGG
>JADRCD010228487.1:8111-19689 GCA_019843815.1 Montemys delectorum
AGAGAGAGAGAGAGAGAGAGAGAGAGAGAGAGAGAGAGAGAGAGAGAGAGAGAGAGAGGGAGAGAGGGAGAGAGAGAGACCTGGGAAGAGAGACACTCAACTGCCTCCAACAGAAAGGCCTGAGACCTTGTCTGTGAGAGATTGTCCTTACTTTTATATTAATATTGTAGGGCTCAGCCCACTGTGGGTGACACCATCCCTAAACAAATGGCCCTGAGCTATATAAGAAAGCTAGCTAAGCATGAGCCAGTAAGCAGCATTCCTCTATGTTTTTTCTATTTTCAGCTCCTACTTGAGCTCCTTCATTGACATTCTTCAATGATGAGTGATGAGCTAAAAGTGTAAGCTAAGTTGTTTGTTGTAGTGTTCTTTCATCACAGCAACAGAAAAGTAACTAGAACAAACATAAATATTAAAAAGAAATCTCCAAAATATAGCAAAGTGAGAACGAGGCAAATAAATTGACCAGACTTTCAATATATGACAAGCTAGCTACCAAAAAGGAAAAAAATCAAAGCAGAATTAGCGCACAAATTCTCTTCTGTGAACAGCTGTGCTATTAATTTTGTCATTTCAGCTTTATTTATGAGCCACTTAACACTCCACACAGCAGGATGTTTTGGGTAACTATAATAAATTTTATATACAGAAAGTAACTTGGCTATTGCTTAATTCAATCTAATGCACACAGAATGAATTAATAGTGATCAAATTTTTCCTAAATTTGATGAAAAGGATCAAACTCTGCCTAGGACATCATAAACCTATTTAAAAAATCAACAAAAAAGATAAAATTTGAAAGTAGCCAGAGTGAAAAACAGACTGAAATCAAGGGGACAAGGAAGCAGTCAATGCTGGCTCTGCATCACAATCATCACAGAGCACAGACAAGAGGAGGCCATCCATGAGGGTTTGGGAGCAAGGGCATGTCATCACAAACATCACAGAGCACAGACAATAGAATTCCTTCCGTGCCTAAAATATCCATGTCTAGTAAAGTTATCATATGAAAGATAGGGGTTGTAAGAAATTCTAGGTTTGGCTGAAAGATTTAGTTGCCCTCAGACATACACTGAACAACAGCAAAACAAAACAAACAAGCAAACAAACAACAAAACCAAAACAGATATTCTTTGGGCCGAAGCAAAATAATTCCAGTGTAACCTCAGACCTACAAAAAGAGCTCAAGAACATGAGAAGCTATAAATAAGTGATCATTGTAAGTGCTTGGCTGTTGCTTTTAGAATTTTGTATCAGGGATTGAACTCAAGGCCTGAAGCATAACAGGCCAATGTGCATGCACTGAGCTACGCACCCAGACCCAACAGTATGTTTTATCTTTTGATTTTTTCTTTGAAATATTACTTTTAAAGCAAAATGAAACTAAAGTACTGTTTCAAATATATTAATTGATTGCAATTTAACATTATTTTATGTAAGTATCCTTAGAAGCATAATCTAAGTAGAGTCAATGTTTATGTGAACAAGAGCATAAAGGGGTGTGCTGGACAGTTTTATGTCCACTTGACACAAGCTAAAATCTCCTGAGAAGAGAAAACTTCATTTAAGAAAATACTTCTGTAAAACTGGGTTGTAGACAAGCCTGTAGGGGCACTTTCTGAACTAGTGAATGATGGGGGAGGGCTCAGCCCTTAATGGGTTGTTGGTCGAGGATTCTATAAGAAAACAAGGTGAGCAAGCCATAGGATGCTCTCCTCCATGCCCTCTGCATCAGCTCCTGTTTTAGGTTCCTGCCCTGTTTGAATTCCTGTTCTGACTTCCTTATATGAACAAAGATATAGAAGAGTAAGCCAAATAAACCTTTTCTTCCCAACTTAATTTATGCTCAAGGTTTTTTAGCACAGCAATAGAAACCCTAACTAAGACAGGGGATAGAAAGAAAATGCTTCAAAGTTATTACAATTAAAAGTGGAAAAATGGAAAAGGCAAAAGCAAGAAGTTTTAAGTGAGAGATGGTCCAACATGGACTAACAGTGGAGTACAGTAAATTAAGAGTACTCAACACTAAGGTGTAATTACAAGAGATTAGCCAAAAAGGGAAGTTTCTACTCTAAAAGATATTAAATAATCATGGAGAAAACAAAGAGAAGAAGATACCAATGAGGGAGGAAATAGAGAAGGAATAGAGAAATATCCATGAACAAAATAGAATGAGATAAGGAGAATTGGAGAAGGTGGCTGAGAGAATAGTGGCTGAATATGGTCAATATATATCCTATAAATATACTGCTCTTAACCATCATCAGAAAAATTTCTTTTTGAAGTGGGCAGTGGTTTATGCAGTCTCGTAACTTACTAAAGTACAAAAAATAAGTGAACATGAGTGCTCAATCATAGGTGGGACATCTTTATCAACCACATCCCAGGCTCACAGAATATTGCAGAAGGGGAGGTAGAAGGAATTTAAGAGCTGGAAGATTGCAGGAGCACTTTGAAATGCTGTTTTCTAGATAAGACATTTCCTTTTCACCCATGAACTTACAGCAGCTGTGGTTGCCTGTACAAAACCTTCACAAGACCAAACCAGTTAAAGTCCTAGCATGAATGGGGAAGGCGAGCCTGAGGTCTCACTTCTAGCTGAGGCTATTGGCAGTTGATGGCTGATGGGGGAGGGATTGCCACTTTCCTTTGGAGGTGTAACCAGTTAGGTTGTCCATGCCCCCGTGAGTAGCCTCATACCAAAATGATTTTGAATAGCACTAATTAGACCCAGTGGGTTATTTTAAAAGTTAGAAGCTAGAAAGAATCTCAGGAGTGGGGTATGTATGATCAAGACACATTGTATACATGTATGACCTTTTCAAAAAGCAAATTATACTTTAAAAAGAAAAATTATGTGATCCATATCATTCATCAGACTAAATATAGAAAAAGCATTTGACAGACTGTAGCACGCATTGCAGATAAAAAAAATCCTTCCATAAACTATAAATAGAAGGAAATGATAACAAATAGTTACCAAAAGATTATGTTTAACTAAATATTTAACAGTGAGCAAATATTTTCCTTATAAAGATGAGGGGAAAATTCAAAAGTATATTCTTCCTAAGTAATTCAAAATTGCTGAGGGCTCAGTGGTATAGAAGCTAGCCATAGTTTTGATTTTCATACTTGGTCAAGATGTCTCAGTACAGTACAGTACTGCGTATTTCCACATTATCTTTGAGACTGCCACAATCTTCGGAGTGTATATATCAGTTTTACCTATAAGGAAAGCATCACTCAAAGAAGTAAAGTGCTATGCCGAGTAAGAGGAGGGACTAGAGTACATCCTGTCTGATTCTGCAGAGCAGGAAACTCTGTGACCATAAGTCATGTGTCCAGTGAGCCCCACCATAGACCAGTTCCTGTTAGACTCGTGGGGAAAATCACTAGGTCAAAGTAGACTGACCTGCCATGAAATAGCTCTCAGATTCCATCTTGCTGCACAGAAACAGCCCCATGCTGTTCTACTGACCCATTTTTAGATCATCTAAAATATGTTTAAAGAGAGTTCAGATGTACATAATGTAAAGTATTGTGGAAGTTACTTTCCCCCAGTACCTGGGGAAATTTAGGGACAAAGAAGAGGAAGATAGCTGAGGAAGAAATGCAATGCCTGGTGCCCGTGAAATCTGCTCACAGCTTAGGAGACTAATATATTAGTATGCTCGTCTCTTTTTCACTTTAGTATGTCTTAACCGAATGTGTGTTAAAGACGCTTGGCAATGAGTATTCTCTTCTCTGAGTAATGCTATTCTGTCAATGTGCTATTTTATAATGATGATTCAGGTTTCCTTTCGGCCCTTTCCTTTTGATGGCTACAGGAAAGGAAGATTCCGTATCATAATTTAAAAAGAAAGAGAGCCTGGCAGCATTTCCTCAACAGTTAGTCCCTATTGTGCCCAACAGCCTTCCCTTCAGGTAGTAAAACGCAGCTGCCAGTTGTAAAATAATTGTCCCAAAATAGCAATAGCTATACTACTGTATATCAAACGTATCAAAATGTAACCTAGAATCTAAATATCATTTATTTGCCATCTTGCCAAGCATCATAATGAGATAAAAATAAAACCACAAGACATTGCCTTCAGATTTTCCTTCAAAAAGAGGAGCACTCAAGTTCACTATTTTGGGTGTTTTTTTCTTTTTAATGATAGAATTGTTTTTATGATTCCTTTATTTGAGATAATATAATTACATCATTTTCTCTCCTTCCTTTCCTCCCTCCAAATCCTCATATTTACCCCTCCTCACTCACTTTAAAATTCATGGCCCTTTTTTGGTAAATATTGTTACATACAAACATAAATGTACGTGTATACACATATATTCTTAAAGATATAAATACACTCTTCTCAGTCTGTATATTGTTACTTGTATGTATAACAGCATCCTTCATAGCCCTGGATGACTTGGAACTAACTATGCAGCCAAGAAGGACCTTGAATTTCTGATCCTCCTGCATCCACCTCCTAAGTGCTGGGACTACAAGCATGCACCACTTTAGGCAGTGTATGTGGTGTTGTAGATCAAACCCAGGGCTTTGGGTGTGCTAGGCAAGACTCTATTAACTGAGCTACATCCCCAGCCTCACTTCTGAAATGTCCTATTTCATCAACACCCCCATGCAGAGTACAGGATTTTACATCTGAGACATAGTTTGGATCTTAAATGTTCCCCAAATGGTAAAGGGAACGCTGTTTTTCCAGTTTGCAATGTTACTTGGGAAGTAGTAGAAGCTTTTGGAAGTGGAGCATCATGGAAAAGAGCTAGGTCACTCCAGGCATGTTCATGAAGCAGTGGCACTTGTGATCCCAGCTCTTGTTCCTGGCTTCCGGAAAGTTATCAGCTTTCGCTGCCACATGCTCCCTGCGCCCATGAGGCACTCTCTTGTCTCATGGGAACATGATATAAAACCTATGAATATATGAAGACTTTTGTCCTTATTTAAGTTGAGTCTTTCAAAGAAGTATCCCAGTGATGAACTCGTCAAGGAGATGTGGGTTCTAGAACCTTCTGGGATGCCAGCTTTGTACTGTGTGGTTATCCTCCATAGGATCCTGGCTTCCTTACCTGAAAACAACCTGTTACATTTCTTAGGGGCTGCTAAAATTCTTGACAACGGGGGGAGATAATTGCTCACATGAAAGAAAACCTGTGAAAGTTAAGAAAGGAGGGTGTGCAAGAGGAATGAGATTCATGATGAATAGAAGGCTACTTGTCCAGGGAAGGAAGTCCAAACATGTGAGCAATAGACCTCCTGAATGAATGTACAAGTGGAGTATCTAGAAGCAAAGTACCAGGAAATAGTAATGAAGGAAGTGTCTTGAGGAGGTTAAATGAGAGCAATGACATCAGGAGGAAAACACAGGGGAAAGGCCAAAATATCCTATCCATCTCTTACAGTGACAAACATTTATCATTTACCATAGAGTCTTTACATTGGGGGACTGCTCTACAGATCTCTGGCCCCAGGATCTGGCAGGGCTCCAGGGAATAGGGCATACCTATGAATTGTGGTAGACACTCAGTAAAGAGCAATCTGTCCATGTTACTCTGAGAAGAGAGGAACTAGTCATCTACATCACAACCCTTGCTGACCCCATACAAGCAAGGAGACTTGGGAGAAACGGGGGGGGGCTCTCCAAATTTCATGTCTAGTACATGGCAGCCATTGTGCTCTCCTAAACAAAACTTGTCTTGCATGGTCTGCCTCTCTGTTTACACTAACAAGAAAACCTGTAAGACACACAGCATGCTGACTTAGCCTTCCCAAAGCCACGACTAGACCATTATCCTTCTCTGTACTACCTTTTAAATAAGGACAAATGCTAAGACGCCCTACCTGGTGACTAAGTATGTAAACAAAAAAGTTTGTCAGAAGATGGGGATATGAAAAACTAGGACAGTTCTGAGGAGATGCTATCAGATACTGGTAAACCACAGCAATGAGAATAATAACAATATTAGCATTGAGCATCGAGGAGTACATATTTCTCCTTGAATTGAATTCGGTTACTAATCACATGGTAAAAGGCACTGCTACTGTGCCCCATTCACAGATGCTGATACTGAGGCACAGAGAGAATAAACTCTAGCAGTAAAGTTTCAAAAGGTAAGTGAAGGAAGGGAACTGGGGGTTTGGGGGATTGAGGTGGGGGAGGTTCGGAGAGAGGGGTCAGCAGATAAGAGAGAGCACTGGCTGCTCTTCCAGAGGACCTGGGTTTGGTTCCTCAGCACCCACACAGTGGTTCGCCATCATCTGTAACTCCAGCTCCAGAGATCTGGTACTCTCTTCTATCTTCTGCCAGTGTCAGGTACACATATGGTAGACACAAAGTCACGCAAGCAAAACACTCTTATACATGAAATAAAAAAATAAATATTTTAAAGGATAAAATAGAACTGAGGGTAAAGCAGATTTATGGATACCATAATGAGACTTCAAGGAAGAGCATTCCCAAAGCGACACAGGGTGAAGTTTAAAGGGAAGGATATATATTTGTCAGAGTAGACCAACATACTAAGGGCAGGAAGGAGGAGAAAGACTATCACTGTTCTATATGTTGGAAGGCTTTGATTCTAAGAAAGAGACTGCTTCATGTGGATCAAATTGGCACAACTTGGAAACTGCATCACATCAAAGGTAATACGCAATTATTATAGAAAGTTAGAAAACAATCAAAGAGAAAGGAAAGGCCTAGTGTTTTTAAACCATCCTAAAACCTCACTGTATAAAGTCCAGCTTCCAATTGCTTTCTATACATTTTTTTATTTCAAAAGCCTTTTTAAAGTTAGACATTTTAATTTTTTAACTGTAGGTGTGTGGGTGCTTTGCCGCATGTGTATCAGCATACTACTGTGTTCTCGGTCTACAAAAGAGTCTCGGACAAGGTATCATAGCTTACAAAACTGGGCTTGCAGTTAGCTATGAGCCGTCATGTGGGTGGTAGGAATTGAACCTGGGTTCTCTGGAAGAGCAGTTCATGTTCTTTACTCCTAAGCCATGCCTCCAGCCTTTGTCAAGCCCAGGTGCTATGTTACCTGTCACCTTCCTCCTAATCAAAAAACAAGTGTGACCATTGTATCCTATCTTCATTAACATTGGATGTTATTTAGTTTAAATATCAAATAATTTAATGGGAAATCTGGTTGAAGGAAAAATACTAAACCTTAGTATTACATAATTTATATTTATTTGATTACTTAAGAACCTTAGTATCCCCCAAAGTTATTTGTCAGTATTTTTCATACCTTTCTTTTGCTTTATGTTTTTTCTCCACTTATTTACCAAGGTCCCAGAATTCACATCATTGAAGTTATAGGAATTTTATATTTATTATATTACTCTTGTCAATTTCTCCCATAATTTAGGTCTAATTTTGTTGATTATATTTTAGTCTTAGTGAAATTTTATCTGTGAAAGATTTAAATTTTCATGTCATTCAGTCAATCAAGTACATCTGACCTTAGGAAGCTTTCCTCCCTGAAAGGCTTGATAAAGATCCACATCTGTACACTTCTATGCTGTGTAATAAATCAGGGTGTTCTTTCTCCTGTTTAACTCTTTAATCGATCTGATACTTATTGCACTGTTAGTTATAATGTCAAAAATGTTCAAATTTTTTTTATATAATAAAAATTTAACTGAGTGTGTTTAGCTGCTATTGACATCAATTTTGATGATTAAGAGGTATTCATATCAAAGGCTCCATGTTTCTTAATGCTGTTTAGTGTCCCCCCACCCCCAATAGCACAGAGCACAAAGTACACAAGCATGCTGACCACTGTTCCAAATGAGTTTATCAGCATACTGCACACCCAGCATGTGGCCTCTTTTTAATTATTAAGAAAAGTAAGTATTAAATAAGAGCAGGTACTCCCCCAATCATTAGTTAATCCTGTAAGAAAATCAAGCCTATATTGGGTTCTCGTCTCACAGACATACACAATTTTCCTGACTGAATCATGTAACCACAAAAACCTCCCCTTTCTTCCAAGTAAGCTCTCTCCTTAAAAGCACATGGTGATTCACCTGAAAGCTCAAGGTCTCAAAAATCCACCTGTTTTATCTCTCTCCAAACTGATACACCACTACCTTCTCTGCTTTCCAGCCCAAAGGTCTGGTGCTGTACTGAAAAAGATTTGTGGTTTATTGTTCTGATGGATGGCAGGGTAATGGAATAGCTCCATGCTATGTTCTGCAAAGATGGCCAACAAGGCATTGTGCTATTGATGGCTCACATAGTAATGGAGAAATATTAGGTGGGGAGATATTTCAAGAGCCACCCAGAGGAGAAACAGTAGCCACAAGACTGCCTCAGAGGAGAGGAAAGCAGACATAAAGGAAAGGAGGAGGGATGCTACTTCCTGGGAGGAAATGACTACTTGGAGCATATGCCGATACAAAACTGTTTGCTGGGGAGATTATCTAAAGAAGAATAGTAATCACACCACAGTGTTAACCCCAAACATACATTGTTAATTTGTATAGCTCCCCTGAGCATGTACCAAACTTTGAAGCCAGATTAGATTTTTCTTTTATTATAAACAACTATGTTCTGTTTAACACATATGCAAAGAAAGACTGGCAAGGGCCAGTTCTGGTAAATATATATTCTGTATAAAACCTGTTAGTAGTGTGTTTAAATGAGAACACAAAGGCTACTGTATAGCAATAGAACCAGTACAGTACAGCAGTAGCAATATAGCCAGCAAACCACTCTGTTTTTCTTATAAACAGAGGAGAGTAAGGCAGGAGAACTAAGAAGTTCCTCTTATGAAGTCTGCGTTAGAAACATACAGAGGTTCTAGTACTAACTACAGACAGTCATAGGATCCATTAGTATGGCTACTTGGAACGGTCAGTGTTAAATCCAAAACATAACTCATAATACATGGAATAAACTCAGACTTAGGAATTCATTCTGGGTAAATAATCACAATAAATATGTAGATTTACTACAAAGCTATATGTTTCTCTCACCATTGTTTATCACAATAAGTGAGTCTTTTACCTAAAACGTTTATATAACTTTATTCTTTGAAAATTTCATACTTTTATACCATGTATCAACTATACTGACCCCCAACAGTCCTCTTCCTACTTCCCCAATCCTAAATCCACACACCCCAATTTTTATATCCTCTTTTTAAAAAATTTATGACCCTTTGAGTCCAATTAGTACTGTTGTGCATGCATGTTTGTGCAGGTGTGAGGCTATGCATTCCAGCAAAAGCAACCAGCCAAGAGCTAGACCCTCTCCCACCCAGCAGCCATCATCTGCTAATAGCTTCTCAGCTGAGAGAAGGGCCTCAACCCCTCCTCTATCTATGCTGGAGTTTCACCCCTGGATCTTGGACAGGTCGTATGCAGGTAACCACAGCTGCTGTGAATCATGTTGGAATTTCCAGTAGATGATGTTTCTAAGCACCCCCCCACACACACACACACATACACTTCAGCTTTTATATTCTTCCTCTTCCATGATCTTCTCTGAGCACTGGGAGTGGGGGGATTGCCATTTTGCTAATAACAAATTTCCATACATAGAGATATATTTGGAGAGCTTTTTCTTAAATGCCATAGCGCTTTTTCGTTGATGAACACATCAGAATTAAGTACATATTATATCCATATGGATTTAAGATTAACATTGCATATACCCCTTCCTATGTTTACTAAGTTGAAAGAACACATTAAATAAAGACCATAAATATTGTGCAATTCATTTCTATTTTCTGCCTGAAGAACCTCTAGGAGCCCCTCTCCAGAAGTTTCAAGATCTTTATAATTTATTTATTTTCTTACCAACAAAATGCCTACTCACAAGACACTTTCATCACATCTAGTTTGCCATTTAAATAATTTAATTTTAACCAGACTCTCAGTTTGTGTTCCTTAGTGATCCACATACCAAATACATTCTCAAGTTATTATTCTCAAGGTTACAGAAGATACATATAAAAATAAAATTATGTAGTGAATACTAGAATGGTACCCAAAGAAAATGTGAAGATGGTGTCAGCTATCCAGTGCCATTTAACACATTTTATAAAAATGTAGATGCTCAGGGTAAAACACACGACTACTTAAGAGTGTGAGAGCCAGCTACTCATCACTGTGATTAAATACCTGAGTAACCATTGAAAGTGATAAGGGATCTGGCTCATGGTGGCTTCAGAGGTAGACTGGATCAGATGTGGACTATGATCACTAGGGTCCTTCGTTCCTGAGCCAGCTGTAGGGTAGAGTTAATAGTGGGACAGAGCTGCTTATCTCATGACCACTAGAAAATGAAACCAATTACATTGTAAAGCCATTGGATCATTACATTGAATCAAGCCATTGATGAGGTCAGAGTTTTCTTGGTCCAACCATGTCTCACTTCTTACTGAGGATGAAGCCTTCAATAGAAGTGCTTGGGAGGATGGGGGACAGATACAAACCATAACACAGCTTCTGAGAATAAGGAAACTGGCCTTGACTCAGGAGAATACTCTGGCTCAGACCTCTTAGGAGGCTCCATTTGATGTGTGCTTTTCGGTTGTCATCAAAACTTAACTGGGAATCAGTGCCAGTTATAAGTTCATTCAAGTGGTTGGTTGACATAAATCTGCATGTTCCTCGTGAGCAGTTGAACTGAGACCCATGGTCCTTCTCTGACATCTAATGCTCATAATATGGCAGGTGTCTTGAGTGATTGAGAAAGTACAATAAAAGACAAAAGTTATAGTCTTTTATAGCTGAAATTGTCATATTTAGCAACTAAAAGACCATCTGGGCCATAGAGATAGCCCAGTGGTTAGGGCCACTCACCACTAAGCTGTACAACCTGAGTGTGATCCCTAGGATCCACATGATCAAGAAGAGTGGTGACACCTAAAAATGACCTCTACAAGTACACACAGACACACACCCCACTCACCCCAATATATAAATGTAAAAAAAAAAAAAAAAAAAGCATAGGACACAAAACAAGTTGAGTGTCATTTATAGTTTAAATATACAAATTAAAAAGGGTAAAAAATAAATAGCACATACATGTAATGAAAGACAAGTTAAAAGCTTGCCTGAGATATATATTTACAACCTATCTCAAAAATAAATAAATATTTTGAAAAGATGAAAAGAGAAAAATCTCTCTATATGGAAATCTAACTTTATGGCATAAGGAAGAAAGAATGACAAGGAAAACCAGCAGAAGAAGATAAATAATACAGATTGGAGCCAAGGTAAATGGGCTAGAGAACAGAAAAGAGAGAGAGAAAATCAACAAACGAGACTTAATTCTGTAAAAGATAAATAGAATTCACGAATCTTTCCTCTAATTATCAAGGAAGCAGAGAGAGCCCACACCCATTTCAAGCAATGTTACACAAGTGAGAATAATTTTCAGGGCAGGTAGCCTCAGTGACACAGTCTGACCTAGCGAGTGTGTAGACCTGGGCTCAACTTCCAGCACTGCAAAAAAGCTAACAAAGTGAACCATGAGAAAACACTACAGACAATTACATATGCAAAAAAATCAACAGCTTGGATTAACAAGCTCTAGAAACAGACAACCAAGAGTAA